>JBAWJQ010004010.1:0-99684 GCA_037783105.1 Bactrocera zonata
CTTACAGTGGAATCATTGATAAAGGTAGAGCTCTCATGAAAGGTACCTCTTTGTCTCTATGAAATCACAGTAAAGCCTTAAAAGTCCTGTGGAATTTTTTTTTTTTTTTTTTTTTGAAAAGACTACACTCATGGAATTTTTTTTTAAATAGTATGCTCTCATTAGTATTTGGGTGCACTGCGAAGCACGCCAACTATAGCACTGAATGTCTTGCTGCATGAGATACCGGTGGATATAGTCGCGAAGCCAATATAGCTCAGACACAGAGAAACTGATACTTAGATAACTGCGAGCCTGAGCACTTTGTAAGTCTCGTGCTTTGATTTCATTCAGATACCAAATCGCAGACCCCAGCACTGGTTCTCGTTTCCCTACACACATACCTTCGAGGGGGACATGGGAGGAAAGAACCCGCCTTAGGAGAGCGGCAGCATGTTTTTTATGGATGGATCAAAGCTAACGAGCAGGGTTGATGGCGGTATACACTGTTGGGACATTCCGTCAACTCCAGTTGCTGCGTCTTTAAAGCGGAGGTGGCTGCCATAAGTTATCAGTAGAGCTACTGCTCGGGAGTACAATCCTCGCCAAAGTGGTGTCTATACATTCCTATAACATCGTCCGCCATATTATCATTAAGTTTGCTGACCGAGCGCTCGGGACCAGTAAAATTATGTCAAGACTTCATATCTCTAGCATGGAGTCACGTGTTAGGATGTCTGGCCACAGCGGTTTTGCAGAAAACTGTGGCTCGTGAGCTAGCTAAGACAGATCCGTTCAATCTCAATAACAGCGGAATGGGAACAGAAAGGAGCTTCGTTGGCATTTTGTGGTTCACTACTGGGCTGTTGGGTCTCAAACCGAATCAACCAGGGCTGGTAAACTACCAGCAGCTGTGCAGTCGCAGTGACTTTTTGGCTCAGGGTAAATCGGAAGAGATGTAGGAAGCTTTACGCTCACAACAAAATCCACCTTTCAATGGTTGTAGCAGTTCTAACTGGTGACAGTGCGATCAGGACTCATGCAGCAATAATAAATATCTTACCGAATGCCAGCTGCCTCAGAGATTTAGAAGAATATGAGGTAGAATCATTGCGACACTTTCTTCTCAAATATTCCGCTTTTGCTAGTTCAAGCCGAAAATGTCTCCTACTCATACTTTTATACCTCAAGGTGAAGTAATGAGAGATTCAGAAATGAAAATAAAATACCGAAGCAGACTGATGATAGATTCAGTCCGTTTTTATCGATAACTGGTATCCAACTAAAAGAGCTTTCGTTTGGCATCACAAGGGACTGTAACATTCACAACAGTCTAAGTGTTATTCCTTCAGGAAGTTTAGGGATCATCCGTCTCACTTAGCTTAAACAAACATTTATCCTCTAGGTTCATTTATTGATGCAACATAAACCTAGCAGATTTTAAGCTTAAATTTTTCAAAGTTTAATGCTTTAAAATGTTGCTCAAGTCAAAAGAGAGGCGCACCAATTGTTTTGCCCGCAAATAGAAAACAAAATTCTAAATATAAACCACAACGCATGTGCCACGTTTGAGGATGAAGCTTGCAAACATATGCAAATAGCAAGGCAGACGCAGAACTACATACATACATATGAGTGATATACATATACACGTATGTATGTATGTGTGTGCGACTTTGTAAGCATATAAATAAAAGCCTCGAAAACAATTCATAAATTTCCATTTTCTTTCTTGCTGGCGGACGCTCACCCCATTGACATCGGCACACCTACACATGCATGTTTACTAAAAGTTGCTATGCAAGTTTTTCATGCGAATATTAGCCTTCATTTCCCCAACACGCTGCTGACACTTAACAATAGCAATACATTTGCTTTACATTTTTCTCAGCACGACAAAAAGTCGCCTTTGTTGTTGGCAGAGTTTGGTTATTGTGGTCGTGAGGTTACCTTACGTTTAATGGTAATTTCGGTGAGCAGCAGCCGATGGTGGCCGACGCCTAATAGTGGTGTTGGAGAATCACTTTATATGTTAATTTATACAAAAACTATCTCGCCTCTTAGTCGGCAAGAGTGATTCTTTCGGGCCGTAAATCAAGGCAACACTGCACAATGAAGGAGGCACCGATGGCAAACGAACACAAAGACAAACGAATACAGAGACAGACGCACACACAGAGAGAGTATTGTGGTAATATGGGGGACATATGCAGGAAGGCAGACAAAAAGTGGCAAGCAAATAAACAAACAAACGCCTTGCTGCTGTGTGGGGCAGCGTTGCTTAAACGCACAAACAGAAATTACCATAGAGATGTATAGATATATGAATGTTATATGAATGTTGGTATGTGTATCTACCATATGTATGTATGTGTGTGCGTATATATTAAGTTAGTTGGTGTTTTTTGCTTGCGGCTATACAAGCACATTCATTTGCGCTAAAACAGCTTACACGTAGTTGATAAACAATTGCAAATGTATGTTTGTATATGCGTGTGCGTATATGAGTGTGCGTAAATACATATGTATACATAAACACATGTAACTTTGGTGCGCCCTCAGCAGTCAGGCAATGAAAAATGTTGGTGCGATCCTTCAACTTCAGCTTTGCAATGATGGAAGGACATCCGCACGGACCTTACGAGCAGCCTCAACGCTCAAATGAAAGAATATTTATGTTGTTGTATGTGTGTGTTGGTGTTTGTGTTTGTCTGCTACAATGGACAATTGTTTAAAGGAAATACAAACGGATAAGCGTAGACAGAGGTGGCGAGGGCAGAGCGCACACAAGTGTGAAAATGCACAAAAAATACACAAACCAAACACACACAGTACAAAAACAAAAAACAAAATGTGAACAACAACAATAAACTGCAGCATTTTTGCTGAAAGCCTCACACTGCAGCCGAGCACACAATGCAATCAACAGCAACGCACATCCACACGCATGCAAATATGCTTTTCCCGGTGTGTGTGTGTGTGTGCACTTTGCGCTTTAATGAAATGTCAGTCTTGCACCAACAACAGCACTAACAACAGCACTTTTATTAACCAAATGTCTTATAAAACCACAAACACAGCAGTGCTGCTCCGGCTGCTGGAAAAAGCATATATGCAACAAAATAGAGTTTATGCAAAATTCCAAAAACTCTGAAATAATCTCAAACTTTATGCTGCTGAGAGCAAAATGCGAATAATAGTAATTACTTGCTTATTTATTCACAGTGTGTTTGTGCTGGGTTGGGCGGCCAGTTGGCTGTTACTTCGTATTGCCTTTGGATATGTGATTTTTGCAACGCTCCAATGACTGCTTGCATAATACAGGGTGTGTCTTGTTGGATTTGATAAATATAGCCAAGGCTATACGCTTAAGTCGATACACCTCAGTAGTGCGTTGCGATCTTTTTAATGTATAAAAATATCGAACAAATAGTTTGTCTTAAATTTAGTAATTTTAACCAAATTTATTTTATTTATATAGACACTAAAGTCTATAAACATTTCTTTTGCGGAATCGTTGGAAATATTGGAAAAGGCTTACAGTAATTCAGTTTTATCAAAAACACAAACCTGCAGGTGGTACAAACCCTTCAAAGACGGTCCAGAGATCGTTGAAAACATGCCTCCTTCTTGACGACTTTCGACCCCTTCAACTAATGAAAATATTAAAAATGTTAAAGATATGGATATCTCTCTCGAGTCCGTTTGAGTGATTTTGATGGATATTTTGAAATTGAAATGCATTCTTTCTCGAATCGTCCCGATAAAGCCGATTTTTTTAAAAATACTACCGTGAACAAGTCTCATTGCACATGCTTGATATGCGACTTTCGATCTCACATTTATAGCAGGCAATATAACTGCCGATGAGGCAGGGGTTTATACGGCCGGAATTGATAATTCATAGATTTGTCTTCATGTAACCGAATTTAAAGCCAAAAATGCAATGAATTCCAT
The DNA here is from genome assembly GCA_037783105.1 of Bactrocera zonata. Taxonomy (NCBI): domain Eukaryota; kingdom Metazoa; phylum Arthropoda; class Insecta; order Diptera; family Tephritidae; genus Bactrocera; species Bactrocera zonata. The sequence continues at coordinate 3,937 of JBAWJQ010004010.1, forward strand.
CGATCAACCACCGTAATCACCATATTGGGCTCTTTTTGATTTTTAGTTGTTCCCAAAACTAAAATTGCCGCTCCGTGCAACCATTCCACGTTCCGTTCCGTTTCCAGTTGATCGAAGAGATAAAAACAAATTCGCTGAAGATCATCCCAAAAAGTGCTTATAAAAAGTGTTTCGAAGGCTGGAAAAATCGCTGGCATAAGTTTATTATACCTTTTGGGAATTGTTTTGAAGATGATAGGTGATCAGATGTTTTATAGCATTTTACTACGAAGTTCAATCGACTGTTCTTCAAAAGAACAGTGAATCCAAACCATGAGAAGGCAGATTAGTCAGCCTGCAAAGCATTTTACTACGAAGTCCAATCGACTGTTCTTCAAAAGAACAGTGAATCCAAACCATGAGAAGGCAGATTAGTCAGCCTGCAAAGTTGGTTAGTTGGCAGAAAAGGTAAGGGTAGAATGGATTATTAGGCTCCGCGTGCTTCCGGGTATTTATCAAACTTAGCCTTATTCAACAACTCAGTGGATTTGTTAAAAAAGCAGAAACCACCAGCTGCCCAATGTTTCCAAAGTTTGTGCTTTGGCTGCCTTAGTATATATTACGACTCGGCTGAAGCTGAGCATTCGCAAAGATAATATTTTAGCATCCCAGCCGAACACACTTTTTTAATTTTTACTACCCCAAAAGTAAACTTATAGTGTGCTCTGTGGTGGTAGTGTGCCAAGATCTCAGATGTTATCTGGCGAAGTTACAAGGTCCAAGAGTCAGGAATATAATTATTTAATTTGCTATACAATAAAACTAAAAACCATAGCGGCAATAATTCAGAACCATACATTGCGGTGGGGCCCAACACCATAAGGAATTGCTCAGCATGGAGGAGAGAGTGGCGAAAGAATGGCACTGGCAGCAGTTAGCAGGAATGCACCACGACAAACTACTACTGGGAGAAACCAACCTCACAAGGTTTAGAAATATAACCAACCTCTCCCGAGATAGATTCCGTTTCCTTGTCGCACTCTAAACAGGGCACTGTAGTCTCAGGAAACACTTGTCCAACATGGGCATAGTCTCTTGCGCACACTGCCGGTTTTGGGACATGGAACTGGAGAGTCCCCAACACCTGAGTCTAGATTGCCCAGCAGAAAAAAGGGTTCATATCACCTCAGTCGTGCACAAGCTCTTGGAATTGTTCAGAGAGAGATGAGATAAAAATAATGGTGTCGAAAGTTCGGAAGACTGCTATATCGAGTGGAACATTACGAATTATGATGAATAACAAACTCAAGTTGTTATTGCTTGATAAGTGCTGAAAATTTCAACATAGGTTACATTTTTATTTAAAAACCATGAGTAGAAGTTCACCTAAGTGAGGAAAGTCTTCTGAGTGTCATTTACTTGGGAGTGGCCAGAAACGATTCTTTTACATGTGGTTCAAGTAGCTCACGACTTCCGGTGTTAGACCAGGTATCCTCTGGAGGGGCAAAGAACAACAATGTGAAGGCGAGCTGAAGAGAGAAGGTGAAACATACCTCCTCAGAGTTGTGCGCTGGGTCTGGAACCCGCAACGTAACGGACTTCTGGCCTTGGGTAGAGATCTATTGAACTACCTGTCTTTAGCAAGGACATTATCCAATAGGCATTCTTGCTGTAAGGCTAAAAATCCACCAAAAATCGTAATCAAATTGGCAAGGGCACTTTTTTTCGTTGTTCAACTTTTACAGGATTAAGGTTGAAGCATCTCGACAGTCATAGCTTCGGCTAATCAGTAGCTAAATTGAATCTAAGGCCAAATATTCCAGCCTTGAAGTGAGTTGCATCATCAACAAATTCGTTTATTGCTTGGAGCAACCTTATAAAAAGCTTTCATGCAGATTTGCAGCTATCTTTAGAGACACAATATAAATGTATACCAAGAAAATGCCTTCACTTTCAGGAGCAAAGAGTCAAAAAATCGAACCTAGTTTGCTAAACGTTTGCTTACAAATTTGCAACCGAAAAACTCATTTGTCACTCACTTCAACTTACGAATGCAAAAAAACAGCTGAAGAGATGTATATCCTTATCGTACATACAATGACGTAACACAAACTGGGAGTTTTAGAATCGCTTTGTATTTTCTTTTTCAGTATTGCTTTTTCAGTACGCTCTAATAGAGATGAGATGCGATGAGCTCACTAAACGGCGTTGGCAGCTTCATAAATGTATCCTTTCAATCAACGCAGACAATCTGCACACGTCAATCAACGGAGTGTGGCATTGCAAGAAAACACAAAAAACGAAAAAAAATTGTGTATAAAAAAGCGCAAACGAAAGCAAAGCAAAGCGAAGCGAAAGAATACCAAACATAGCGGGAGTACAAGCGGGCAACAAGAGAACAACCAACGAACGAACTAACTGAATTCCAATCTCAAATAAAGCCCGTTCGTTGCAGTTGACGTGATGTCGAATTAGATGAATGAAGATGGAAAGAATGTGAATAAAAATTCGCAAAAATGGCGAACAGCAGCTATGCATAGCGCTGGCGAGAGGAAGCAGCGCAAAGAATAAGCTACAATTTGGCCTTGGCGCATGCTTTTCATTCAACGGCGAAACACTGTTTGAATTTTCATTTTTCAGCTACGCTTGTTGTTGCTATTGTGCTGGGGCTGCCAAATTTAGGCGGCGAACTGAGCAAAGAAGAGCTGGGCATCAACGTCAAGAGAGCATATAAAGTGGCGGATTGACTGAAGATCAACTGGAGGTATGCCACAATTGACATGACGAAAGCCAAAACTGTGAAGGCTCAGAAACACCCACACTTACACACAAACACAACTACATAAGTGGAAATGACAAATATGTATGATATAACATACATTTAAAGCGAAATATATTGCTTGGCAATCTCTTGATGTCCTCTCCGCCGCTTTTGTGCCACATGCTTTGCTAAGGCACCTCAACTGAGTCATCTTAACTGAGGCTGGTGCTGCTGTGCGCCACTGACAAGGCAAGCTACTTGGCAGTTGACAGCAAAGCAATGTTTGCCAGTAACATAAAAAAAACTACCTTACGTAAGCGATGTAAAGATGTGCAGATGTCGAGAGCGTACACCGCAGATGAATACAAAGCGAAATGGTGATGAACAGAAGAAATAACTCAAATAAGCATAAACGCTGCAACAGAAAAACTCAGTGCCAGCACAGCGTTGGGTGCAAATAGTGATGATATAAGCAGGAAATTTGAAAACATAACAGTCCGGAAAGGACAATGTCTTGCTAGCCAGCTGGCAGCAATGAAGCACACATGTGTTAGCATGAGTGTGTAAGAGTCAACTAGCTGTGTGGGTGACATGCTTAAGTATAGGTAAATGGTATGTGGGCACTTACAGGGTGAACTGATGAGTTGAAAAAGAGCAAAGCAAATGAAACTAGCTGTCAGATCTATTGTCCGCTGCTAGTCCGCAGGGAAATGTGAACTTTTTAGATAAATCAGTTCCAGCGATATAGTGTGATAACTGATTTTTGGGGATGATATGGTCGGGTTAGACTTTTGTTAAAATAACTTCTAGAGAAGGACGGATTTTATTGGCTACCAATTTTCTATGAATATTTTGAACGAAAGTCTTATACCAACGAAGTGTTCCCTAAAATTTGGGCTAAAGAGACATGACTTATTTATCAAATCAAAGGGGGAGTCGAAGTCCGATTAAGACGACGATATGGGTTTCCGTCTTTCGACTAAACAGCTCAACACTAAAGTAGCTGCTAACTGCTTTATGTGGCGGAAACCGAGAGTATATTATGTATATCGAAACAAAAACCCTTCGAAATGAGTGAGTTGTGATTTTGTTATCTTAATCATCAAGGAAAATGCACAGAAGAACCTATAAAAGGGCAACAAAGATCAACTAGTGACAAAATCTGTTTTTAGACCTTCTAGGTATCTCAGCTATATGAGAAGCCGTAGCGACACCTATACGTTTATTCCTATGGTGGCTACTTCCAAGGATACGAAGAGCAAAATTTCGAGCTTCACAGCCAGCTTACATTACATTTTCGAATACTCCTAGCACACATGTATAGTAAATATATAAATGCAGTGGTTTGCATGTAAGCGTGTTTCTTTTCACCATTTTTGTTTTGTTTTCGCCTAACAGAGGAAATGCATTTTCTTACTAACCGCATTTGTAACATTTACTTTTGTTGTCCGATGATTTTATGTCGAATTTGTTGAATATGTTTTTTCGAATTTTTGTAACTGCCAATAACACAATGGAAATGCATTCGAGCGTGTTCAAATTGTTTGTGGTATAAATGAGGAAATTCGAACGAAATTGGCTTTCAACTAGTTTCTTAGATTTTGTAGAGCAAATATTGGAATACTTTGTATTGTGGGTCGGTTGGACAGATGCATGTAAGAAATTGATTTGTTGATGTAACGAAACTGTGTTTAGAAAACAAACAATTATTTCAGCTGTTGTAAAAATATTAGAACATATTTATATGTTGCTCTTCAGTAATCAGTGGATAATGTTTTTTTCTTTTTTTTGTTTTTAGAAAAATGTTTTCGATATATCTACTGTATTTTGTAGAAAATTTGGAGATTTCAATTTTTTTTTTTAAGTTTTTTTAAGTTTGGAGTTTTGAATTTTTTTCGCTTCTGTCTCAAAAACTAGTTTCCATCATAAACTAAAATGTTTGCCGCGATCACCGGTGATACGCAGACTGCCAATGTTTTAAGACGGAAAAACGCATTTTATGTTAATATTAATTCTTACTTTGGAAATAATTTAATTTTGAAAAATCCTTTTATGGAAATATTTTTTAATTTTTAGAAGATCGATTTTATCGATTATGAAAAAGATTTTGAGGTTTTCAAATTTCTAGACTGGGTATTAAGCAGGTAAATCGAGAACTTCGTAAAAGCGATATTCTAATAAAAAAGGCCCACTTTACAGCAATGATTTTATTATTACTTTTTCTAATCATTATTTTAAAAATTATTTGCAGTTGAAATTATACATCAAATGGTTTGAGTATTCATACATTATGCGTTGATCATACAACGTGGTGTACCATATGAATACACTGCCTTAGTTGTATACATTAGGTGTTACTCATACCACATGGTGTACTATTTGAATACAGTACCTTTAATACATAATTTAAATGTGCATAACTTTTAAAAATATATTTTTTTCTTCTTCTTCTTTACTGGCGTAGACACCGCTTACGCGATTATAGCCGAGTTAACAACAGCAGGCTGATTGCTTGTGCCAGCGCACAACCCTATGCAAGGGATGTTCCGCCTTCTCACTTTAGCTCACCTTCAAACGGATGTTCTTAGGCTACCCAGAGGAAACTTGGTCAGAGACCGGAAGCCGTGAGCTACTTGAGTCATATGTAAAAGAATCGTTTCTGGCCACTCCCAAGTGAATGGGGATCAGAGATCTTTCCTCACTTGCGTGAACTTCTACACATGACTCCATTTTTTATAGTGCGGAAAATGTTGTGTTACAATATTAGTTTTTAAAGACGTGGGTTGGTATGCTTTGGATGTAAAAAATTTTACAAAATGTCAAAAAATCGTATGTAGTAATATATGAAGAGTAAAATGTTGTACGCACGGTTTAAATTGAAAATAAAGAGTTTAGAGAATAGTGCAAACACATAATACTTAAAAAGGTTTACAAAAAGAAAGTTAGTTTTGGTAAAAAAGGGCATCTTAATAGGGAATAGGGAAGATTTGTTAAATTTTATCTGCAACTAATATAAGAATGTAAAATCTCTATATACATGTATTATGGAATTGAAATAGTCAAATCACAATTTTAAGGTTTTTGTGTACACAAACAGCCTATTTCCTTGGATTTTATAATGTCATCCAGCCGCTAGGGGGATTTGTTAGCAGAGTATAATAACCACTTTTACTAATTTTGGAAAAAAATTACGCATAGCTGGTACAGTACAAACCGTAAGCTATATATATTTCTAACTTTTTCGATGTTCGTACTTGCTCTTTTGAAGTAAGAAATGTTAATGTTATTATATTTGTATTCTTTAACGCGATCTAAGTAGGCATTGAAGAAATGATGCGCAGTCATATGGTTTTCATGGTTCAGACCTGTTTAATCCTCATGGATAGGGCCTGATTAGTAGATCAGAAGCCTTTTGATCTCCAGACGCATAAGTGCAGAATGGAGTAAAATGGCCAAGGAAGTCCGTAGAGGTACTCCGCCTTGGGGAGTACTAGAGTCAATATCTCCGAAGACAGCCAAGCAGCAATCACAGCAATAACTTTGCATCGCATTTTGGACAAAAGTGCCTTGAGAAGTAGGACAGCAAAGAAAAGTGTTGCGCGAAGTAAGCAACTTCATTTCTACTGGGTGCCAGGCCACAACGGCATCGATGACAATGAACTAATGGACGAGATTGTCAAGAATGGTGATCAACATGGTGAAACCCATGCATTGTCTATACCCACAGTCTTGACTGGAGGAGATATCGATAGTGAGGATGCAGAGTCTATTAAAATACGCGTCAATCGCAGACATGCTAACTGATGATTATTGCTCTTGGAGCAAGCACCTGAACTCCATTCGGTGTAATAAAGGACCAATACTTGTCTATGCGTGGCTACCAGATTAACTTAATCTAACCTAGTATGTCTTCGATATTATTAACTATAGATTTGTAGCCTGGTTCTGTTAGACATATGGTACTTTTCGCGTCAAAATATGAGACGGTGGAGTGCGTTGTATTTTTCAGAAAAATTCAGCGATTCTTTGTAAAAACTTCTCTAAAGTACTACAAACTATATTACATAAATTGAGAACTAGGGTATTGCTCTCTTTTTACTAAAGTCAATTATTCACAAGTGCTCTTTATATTATCAAACTAGCTGTTGTTGAAATTTTTTGTGGAAATATATGTTGCTTAAAGTTAAAAGTGAATACAACTGCACAAATACGATGAAACTGCGTAATTGAAAAAAAAAAAACGAAAATCTATAAAAGGTAGTTTAAAACCAGGCAAATCTCAGTTTCAAAATTACGAACACTACACAAAGAGTTTCAATACTTTGTACTACACACAAAAAGATGAAAATGTACGACGATTAGACCATAAACATGTGGAATACACAATGTACTTTGCTTTAATAAACTTTTATGGACATTTTCACATTGGCACTTAACACAAATACAATGCAAGCGAAAGATAATTTGGAAATTACCAGAGCAATTCGGAAAACTTTACTGTTGGACTTAATGTGGTATGTGATTAAATTTACTTTGAATTTAATTAGCAATGCAAGGCCGAAAAAGCGCATTTTTTTGCCAGCATGATGTGATCGGAATGAATGAAAATTAAATAATTAGGCACATATAGTATGTTCGGACATGTGCTCGTACATAATGCTTATATGCTTATGTCCAATTGAAATGAAATTATTTGGTGTGAAAGTCATACAATGACTTCTTAGGAAACTGGCAGCCAGCTGGCTCTATATAAGAAAAACAAGTACCTTGCCTGACTAGTGCTGAAGTGACTTCCGGGCCGCGATGTGATTTGATGTGCATGTCAAAAGGTGACTTTACAGGGTCCCCGACGTTTTCATCTGGGTTTCATGAACTTCATGGAAAAGGGTATAACAGTGTATGGTAAAAGCTTTCGATTTGAATTAAGAAACATGTTTGCTTCTAAGAATTTCAAATATTTTGTCGAAAAAAAAGTTCCAATAATTTCTAATTCTAAAAGAATGAAAGAATTTAATTTCGTTAACCGTTAAGCGTAAACAAGGACGTAAACACGTCGTTTCTACCATTTGAGCATATACAATTCGCGCTGAAACACATTGGCTGTTATTGCAGCAGCTGACGCTTGCGCCTGTTCGCACTCGTTGTCTTGCCTATTTGCTACAACAACTTGTGAAAGTCATTAAAAGTTCGCTTTGTGCTTTAATGCCCCACTGTCGTGCCAGACATACACACGCACACACACACAAAGCTGCACGCTCGTATAAGCGCCGACTATTATCCGTGAATGGGCACAAGCGACACACAAGTCTTGTGCTCTTATTAACACCCTGGCAAACAGCACAGACAGTAAGCCGCGTGAATGTCGGTAGATTTTAAGAAGCTGTAACAATGCACCGGTTGGAGCGCTCGCGACTAACAAAGCACGCGCGCAGACACTTAAACGAGCGCACACGCACACACATTAAACTTCATTAACGTGACCGACTCAAAGGCAATGCCGTGGGGCTACCGTGACGCCGAATGCTAGACAAATGGCGGACAGTGGGTCAAACGCGACACGTACACACTCACACATATACATCTACAGGCGAATATAGCGTTCATCTGGCAACGTGAAAATGAAATTGCTGCCCGCAGCAATGAAACGTTGCAGAATACGCGTTGCAAAGTCATAGAAAGAATAGGAAATTCCATAAGAGGGCGCGAGGCATGTACAATTTTTTTTTTATTTTCGCTTGCTTAGTTTCGGGGTTGGTTAGGCGTGCTAAGGTGAGTCCTTTTTTAATACTTTGGCGGATAATTTTTTAGCATAATATTTGTATAGAATTGTTATTTTTTAAATTTCTTTCAATTCTTATTTAATTTTCCCCCTGTTGACAGTTGACCTGTGGAAAAGAATTCGTAGTCAACCATAATAGTTGAATAAAACTATCAACATAACCTTGATTTTGGACCTGCTTTAACATGGCTTTTTCGGCCGATTAATCGTTTATTTCCGGGTCGTAAGCATAGTTCCACGACTCATCGCCAGCAATAATACGTTTCATGACATCCTGGCAGTCGAAAACCATTGTTTCACAGAAGTTAACTCAAGACTGTCTTTCGAAAAAAAATTTTGTGATTTTGACACCAATCGTGCTTTCATGTTTCCCAGGCTAAAATGATCTTTCGAAATGGTTTTCACGGATCCTTACGCTATTCTAACGATGCCAGTAAGATCTTTGATTACTAATTGTCTATCCTCAAGCAGCCTTTCCTTTATTTTATTGCCGTGTTGCTCATCAGTTGATGTTGATGACCTTCCTGGACGTTTTCATCCTCAACGCGTTCCTCTTTGGACAATTTGCACCAATCAAAAAGAATTGCTAGCGACAAATAATTATCATCGAAGGCCTTTCCCAACATTCTGAACATTTTGGCACAAGAAATTTAATTCTACACAAAAAATTTAATGGAATTTCTTCGTTGAATAATTTCACTGAGCGCAAAAATCGCTGAATACACTTTATGCGCTTCAGAAAGACAAGCATATCCTAAAGATTAATGTTTATTTTGATATGACACTTGGCACAGATACCACTGACAGTCATAGTCATAGAAAAAAATTTCGTTGAATGACTTGCCGCTAAGTTGAAATTAAAAGTCTTACAATATTTTGCTTACAGTAGTATGTATATAATTTTTGAGAATTTGCCAGAGTAATTTAATAACTACTTTCCGGCAAACAGCTGCTGTTTCAGAATTTTTTAAGGTTAAAAGATAGAAAGATAGTAGAAATTTACCAAGGGAAGATTTATAATGAAGTCTTAATGATTGTGACAATAATGTCGAGACAAACCTTCTTAAGACTTCAAATTGAAATGTTAATTACCTTTGGAAACAAAATAAAAATTAAAAAACGAAATTGAAATAATTTGAGCTTTATAGAAATAAATTTTCCAATACAGAATAAAAACATTATACCATAAACCAAAAACGAAGTAATATATAAGTTACCTTAGTTGAAAAGCTTGATTATAATAACAACAAATATCTCACTTGGTCAGCTTACAACGACGATCCGTTGTGATATTCAAAACTCTGAGGTATTGATCATAATAACCTCTATAAATCGACGAAGCGCTTCTAGCCTATCTCAAATCTGTTAAGACGGCTACTAGCGATTTCAGCTACCTCTATCTTGGTCTATATGTCTTCAATACAGAAGCTTGCTAGACCACTACAGTCAATGATGAACACTAGGAAGCAAGGGGAGGGTCTGAATCGAAGAATGTTGGTGTGGACACCTTTTGGTTCCAAGAAGACAACACTACTTGCAATATCACCAATGAAGCTATCAAATTATTAAAGGAAACCTTCTATGGGCACATTAACTCGCTTCGTGGGCCTGTGGCGTGGCCTCCAAGTTCGTACAACATAGCTCTAGATAGTTTTTGTGGAGTTATGTGAAGTTTTTTGCCTACGCTGATAATTCTGAGACGATTGATAACTTAGAAGAGAATATTGCTGTTATGTGGTCCCAATCGCTACAAAACAAAAATCATTTTTTAATACGTTGACAAAACTGCCGATTTTACTTCGGCGACCTTTTGACAGAAACCGTGAAACTGACTTGCTTTATTGAATTTTTTCGCAGCCAACTTCATACTTAATCATTTTACGGGTATAACTATACTTAAATTCATATTAGTAAAGTTGGTCACTGTCGAAGATGAAAGACCGAAAGAGCATTTTACACATATTTTACGTTTTTACTATGAAAAGCGTAAAAATTCAGTTCAAGAAGGCGAAATTTAAGAGAGGTGTACTGACTAGATGTATTGAGAAAACTCCAAACACCAAATTGGTTTGCAAAATTTCATTCGTCAATTTTAAACTTGAGAATGCAACACGCCCTGGAAGAACTCTTGAAGCCGATGTGGATAAAATAGAGTCGTAATGTCCACAATTAATTTCAAAGCTTGTTATAGGGTACTTTCTGTTTCTATAGAACGAAATTTGCTTCGTCGCATTGTCGACTGTGATTTGTTTATCAAATGGTACAAAAGTGAATATTTCTGAAGCGCGTTGTGGGTTGTTTGAAACAATGTAAAGCGTAAGAGATCATCTTCTGAAAAGTATAAGCCAGCTTATACCACTGTCAAGGCCGATAAGCACCAAAACAAATTATTTTGTCTGTTTGTTGATATTTCAAAGACATCGGTTATTTTGACTTGCTTTCTGACAATACTGCGATTAATTTTAAATCATTTTGTGATCAACTGAACAAATTTTAACAATAAAAAAGATGCGATACCTCATACAAGTTTGATGACTCGTCAAACACTTTCAGAGCTTAAAAAGGATGTGCTACCACACCCAAAAGGTTATCCAGACTTGACACTTTCGGACCTACTTATTCCGGTTTCTGCTACTTTTTTTGGTGAGGGATTCTTCGCCCCAAATGAGGATGTAAGAACTCATAAATATCTTGCTCGAAAGGGGGCAAAAGCTGTTGGGTAAATATAGAGAATATAAATTTTAATCAAATTTTTTTGCACAATAAAAAAGTCAAGTTTCAATTGCAGAAGAATTCAAAATTACTTAGTGAACGTTCCAATATTTATTTCGGAAGATCTACGAAACGGAAAAAGCCAACAAATAAAGATGTTTGGTGGTCAAAAATGGCAAAAGGTATTTTATATAATTTATTTGAAAATATTTTTTATAATATATTTGATATTCATTAATCATCGCTGATAAGCCACTACCTTCATTAAAAGAAAAAATCCAATAAATGAATATTATTACAATTCTTTTCATTTAACTCCCTTTTTACCTAAGCCATATGTACCTCACATCTGTAATTCCTGCTAGAATTTTCTAATCAAATCATAAAAATGTAATAACCGCTATTAAAGTATGTCAAAGTCACTCTCTTGGCGCACATTTTTCCGAAATGAAAGCCGCAAATATCAATTTTTGTGCCGGTGAAATCGACGCATATTCGAGCGAACCCAAAATAAATTTACACAAGCGGCAGCGCTACCTTTTTTCGATGGCTTTTTTGTTGATTACTTTTTGTTTGGTGAAATTGCGCTAACATTGATTTCAAATTCAATGAAATATTGATGCAACTACAAATGAATTGATGCCAACTAAACCAGCACAAATTGTAGTGATGGGTCATGACTCACTCGCCACAACACGCGCGCACCGAATGAAAGAGAAAAAATCCCCACACCTGCATACCATACAGACACACACAACTAGCTGTGTATGTACTAGTGTATATACTAGAATCGAAACAATACATTGTAGTAATTGAAAAGCAAGCGATGCGCAGCCAAACTGACCTCAACTGATGGACGCGCTGCAAAATAAACACAAATAAGCACAATGAAAGCATAGAAGAGCGTATATTTTTTATGATTTTTATGAAAAAAAAGAGGAAAAGTTTGCGACGCAGAGGACATGCATTGGAGAATTGACCTTTGGCTGCGATGGCGCCGCGGTAGTTATGATCCCTTTTTTAGTATTGTTTGATTTCTTCATTTTCCACATTTTAGTTTTACTCTTCATTTTGCTTCACCGCATTTTCCGTTTTTCCGCTGCCAGTTTACGTGCTTGCCACCTGCTGGTGTTTTGCGATTTTTTGTTCGCCCCTTATGCTCTTGGCTCTAATAAAGCCATTGATAGCTGCCCAGTTCTGTGTTGGGTTTGCTCTCTGGCTTAAGGATACTCCCAACGCGGCGTCCTTTCAGCTATTTTGATTGATAGTTAAGTTGTAACGGCTTGTTTTTTATTGTTTTTTCAGCGTAGCTTTTACATTTGTTGCAATGCGGTGGCAAATCCATTTAATTTGTCAAATTGTACTTGGAGCTTTTTTTTTTGCCATGTGAATTTTGTTATGGAAGAATTATAGTAAGGGAAATTTTTGGTTTGAAAATTCGGGAATTGTGGTTTTACAGATCTATTGAAAATTAAAAATATTTTTTTTTTGTTGAGAAAATTTTTTAAAAGTTGGATTGGAAAATTTTATGTAGAATAAAAAAATTTCTTTGGTCTTCCTGAAGAAAATATTAAGGCTTTCGAACTTTATTTCATTGTAAAATTTTCACTTGAAATTATTTGATGTTATTTGTTTTTGTAGAAAACTCTTTTCAAAAAATTTTGTGAAAAGCTACAGAGTTGATAGTTCTAAGGAATATGCCTATTAATCACAAACTTTCAGACGTTCCACCGAACTGGCGTGAGTTGAATTTTTTTGATAATTTATAAGTACGAACACAGGAGTTCTTCTTTTCTATGGCTTCACAAAGGACTACATGTACGAGTCTGCGTGCGCTCTTCGATCAGAACCTAACGTAACCTATTAATCAGGGAGCGTTTCAGTTTCGTAGAACCTGCGGCTAATGCTCTTTCACCTCTTACTGCTAACAGAGAAATCGACTGCGTTTCGTATTAAAAATCTACAAAATTCTCCTAAACATAGCAATCTTTCAAGTGAACTGAGTTTAATTACCTTGCTTTGCTTCAAATCTTATGACCTTATTAATTAAAGTTTCAAAGAAATCACTGAAAAATTAGCTGTTAACCCATTGTTCAAGATTTAAGTTCCATAGAATGCAGTCCTGCGCATAATTAGTAAGGACACAAACCAATACCAGTCAGTTGATTGCTGAACGCAAAATGATCATTACAGTTGTGTTCTCCTTTACATACAGACTCTTCTCCATATTTAAAATACCAGATTTTTCAATAGGGACGTTTACAATTCATGGTGGAAAGATATACGTAAAAACAACGCTTACAAAAGGTTCAATTTCTTAATCAAAATTTTCGTTTTCTAATTGCAACATTCGTATGCCATTTTATGGTCATAATAACAGTCCACACGTGCTCCCTATATGTCGAATTGTGGACGATTTCGAACATATATTTTCTTTACATACTTTTCAAGTACCAATAAGATAAAACACCGCTCGAAGTAATGAAAATATTGCTGCCGCTCAGGTAAGTGTTGATGGGGATCACCATTTATCGATTCCAAAATGTTTTCAAAGCTTGGGACTGTCTCAAACCACAACCTGACAGACTTTGAGAAATAATTTGGGCTTATATCCATATAGAATTGTTTTCTCTCAAGAACTGAAGCCACTGAAGCTACTAGACCACTATAAACGTCGTGAATTTGCTGATTTTGCCTTGGAACAACTTGAAGTTGACAACGATTTTTTTTAAGAAAATCATCTTCTCCAATGAGGCTCACTTTCATCTGAGTGGTGCGGTAAATAAAAAAAACTTTTGGTTCTGGTGCGTAGAAAATTACAAATTGTTCATGAACAATCATTACATTCACCTAAATTGAGAGTTTGGCATGGTTCTTGGTCGGGTGAAATGATCGGTCCGTACTTCTTTCCAAAAATAGCCAACTTTTTACGATTGCAATTGGAAGAAGTTGATCTTAACAACATCTGGTTTTAACATGATGGGGCTACGTGACACATAGCACGAGAAAAGTGTTCAGATTCGATTATTTCAAAAAATTGAGACATTGAATGGTTTTCAAGAAGTTTTGATTTAACACCATTAGACTACTTTTTGAGCGGTTTTTTGAAGTTGTTGGTCTTTAGCAATAAACCAGACTCTCAAAGCTTTAGAACTTCCAACTCAGGACATACGACTTTATTTAGTTGCAAAAAGTCGGAGAGGCCATTTGAATGTCGTTATATTTAGAACTTAATTGTATTGATTGTACTTCACACAAAAAAAAACATTTGATATGACTTACCAATTAATTTTTTTTTAAGAACTCATAATACTTTTGTTCTTCTCTTATGTCACTTTCTATATACAAGTATGTATGTAAAACTCATCCTTCATTTTTATTCGAAATCGCTGTATATAGTATTTACCTCCCGCGCTAGATAGTATATCCAATGAAACTCACCTAACAAAAGCAACTTTCCATGCAAATTTATTCCCCACGCAGCTGCCGGTTTGACCTTTCAGCCATTTATTTGCAGTCAAATCTCACAAATGCTTTGCTACCCACGCAATTTCCATAAAAGTTACAACAAACAAAAGCGGAAAGTTATCAATTGCAGTGTAGACTTTGATAGCAGCTGTCAATCTCAGGTGGATAGGATTACTTATTTGCACAATTTGCAAACAATTTGCGCAAACAGTTTTCGTGCATGAGTGGTCACCACCTCTCAGTCAACTTGTGGCAAACAAAACAAATTGCATAATTAATGGAAGTTCGACATTTCTTTGCGTTGAATTTGATTAGACGCCTGCTGAAACCCTTTTTTGGGGCACTCATTAAAGTTTAGTATAAATGTGATTTTGTGCTTGGAAAGTAAGAAAAATGTAACGTTGCAGAAAACCAATAAATTTTTATAGAAAAAGTTATGTTGGAACCGTTAAGAGATTGCCTAGGTAGCACTATTTTTTGCGTGTAGCCCTTATAAATATTGAAGGAGCTTTTCTGATTCTCACATAGCTTTCTATCTCATGCCTTGCACGCTGTTCTCAACTATGTTGCAAGTATTAGAAATTTAGCTGGCATAGCTTAGGTTAGATTATACATACTGGACGGCACTTAACTCCTCCATAAGCCTTCTAGTCTTTAGAAATTCCAGGTGGAGGTTCAGTTTAGTTTGAGGTGAATAATTTGTCACAAAGGACGTCAATGTTTTTTGCCAACTTTAAGAGCTATTTTATGTCTACGTTTGATACTTTATCTAGTCCTTTGAAAAAGCTCCTAGATATGTATGTAATTCAATCAAGTTCCTAGATAGAGCTGTACTTCTCAGCATTTTCTGTATGTATCGTTATCACTTATGCCCATCCGGTTCGCATGTGAAATCAGTAGGTTGTGACTAGTCAAGAGGGCAACAACCGTACGGCAGTCCTTTCATGACCTTGTGAATAAGCAGCAGGCGAGTTTTCCTAAGAGTATCTGCAATTGATCTTGGCGATCCTACATATACTTAAGACATTCCATCTCGCACTGATCCGCCTGTCAGTCCTTTCGTAAATTTATACATCATACAAAATGATCGTTCTTTGTGGCTTCCGTATTTTCTGTACTTGGTTGATAGCCAAACGGTTGGCACTTTTGGCAATCTTATCAGCTGCTTCGTTTTCCGGAACTGCTCTGTGGCCTGGAATCCAGTACATATGTACCCAGTTTTCATCGAAAAGGCTTACATGTACAGCTTCCTTTCTTCTTAGGACATTATATTAATATAATGTGGTGTGATATTATTACCTACTGCAACTACTTCCGCCTGAAAGATACTGTAGTGCTTCTACATCTTAAATTGCTGGAAAATCGACGGTCCATTCCCAGCCTCTCATTTGTTTACAATGTAATTAATGGAGATATTGACTGTCCCTATTTACTAGGGAAAATTAACTTCAATACTCCTCAGCGTTGTCTCAGATATGTTTCCCCATTTTATTATAAAAAGGAAAGTACTAATTTTGCTGGATATGCTCCTCTCAAGCGTGCTATGCGGGAGTTTAATTCGATTTCCGAGAAAGTTCTTCTAGACTTTTCTCACTCTAGGGTATCCTTCATTAATACCCTCAATTCTGTTTTTTAGTTTAAGTTATTTATTCATGTTATTGTAATTTAATTACTCATACACATTAGATTTCTAATTTGCATCCTAGCTTTCATTAGTCTGTAAGAATTAATGTTCATAGACTTAACTAAATAAATAAATAAATAAATAAATAAAACTTGAAGGGTCGCCTGAGATCCAGTTCCGAACAATAGATTCCGGATACCACCGTTTTGGATCAATCTGCATAGATGTGGTGAGTTCCGTTGGTGTGCGGAAGGCTTCTGTGCCATCAAACTTCCATTAGTGTGACTTGGAACCTTCTCTCCCAAATAAACAGTATGGGTATGTGTGCTCGAAGGTGCTTATAGAGAACTCACATAATGCCGCCAATCTTGCAACTGATTTTTCAGAAGAGTATTCTACTGTTGATTGGTGGTAGGTTGAGTTAAATTTCTATTGCCGTATCAGTATAGCAAATCTCGTGTTGTGCGGAATATTTTGTACTTATGAAGAGCCTTATAGCCTAAGTTAACACACTTTTATCTTTCTTAATTCTAAATAACAGCAACATGCTATAGGTTTCCTGGAACATTGATGATTGACATTGTGAACCACACACCTGAAATCACCGTGAGAGGACGCAATACTCATTATCATACACATCTTCCACTGGATCATTCATGACTTCTGCTATCACGCACACACACACACACAAACACACATACTACATTACGAAGCTGCAGCAAGAGTTAGCTGAATCAGCATACTTGACTCATCAATTGTTCGATCGCAACATATTGGTGGCATTGCTGCCCATCTACCATTCCATGCAAATATGGCAAATGTGCTGAGGCGGATGCGGTCATTTGATTGCCACTATTGCCGTTACCGTTGCCAGCAAACGTTTCCGCGACCGTTACACTGCTGTCTACACTTTTTGTCGGTTGCCCACATACGCGAAGCAATGGCGATTTTAATGTTCCAACAAGTGCTGCTGGTCGCTGTCCTCTTCTTTATGCCGTGCAATCTGCGATTCATTTTACCATAAATGTTTGTTGTTGCAAATGCTCGTTTAGCATGCATAACCAGCAAAAGCATGTATGTGTGTGTGCGCATATGCCAGCAGCAGCAATGTGAGTTGTAGAGCTCAGAACAAAAGCAGTTTTTTCTCGCCACAATCTGCTATTGGTTGCGCTAGTCGTCGCTGGTCAATGGCCGTCAGCTATCTTTGCAATTATACCATGTTCAGGTTGATTTGCATGTATGTATGTATGTATATGTAAGCATACACTTTCATTAATATGCACTGTAATTCGATGGCGTTATGAAGTGTCTATGATAGCCGAGCATTTGATATTTTGATTTATTTCAAGCCTAGTTAGCCATCAGTATTCGCGCTCACCTTTTCATCTGTCATAGGCTTAGATTGTTAAATTCATCAAGAATTTACTCGACGACTGCCCACATTTCGCAACGATTAGAAAAAATATCTTTGACGACCAAATACCGTCTGCTCTGTTACAAACGAGTTCCTCCGAAAACTTAACAAAAATATCAGCATTCTTAGTACAAACAGGATTAAAACCACAAATATGATTATGTTTATAAACTTCCCATTACTTATTATTTATTTTGTTCTTAATACTTTTCTATTAGCTACAGAACATTTTATTAACTTTTACACCTAAGACTTAATTAAGCAATAACTATACATTTTATATTTACATCAGCGAGCCGAAGGTCCTGGCAGCCAGTGCTCCTTTTTTCGTGGAAAAGTAATTGTATTATTGTTTCACGTTTTATAAATAAATAAATAAATATATTCATAAATGCGTTTTAGATGTGTAGCAATTTGAAAGCCGTTGTCTGTCTGTCTAGATTGGTTTCGATTCAGCACGAAAGCCCTGTATCTATAAAAAATTAAGTGTACATAAATTAATTAAAGGTATGCGACAGTGTCCCAGCTCTCTTTACATTGTTGCTCCCAAATACTGTGATGACAAACCGAAATAACAGTTGGATAAAATCCGGGTCCCGTCATAACAAATCAGGTGTTGTGGGAGTTGTATGTTGCTCAACACCACCATAGCACTTTGCGTCATAAACGCCTAGATGGTTCATGGTCTGAATCAAAAATCACCCTCTGAGAGGACAATCCTTGTAGCGTTGGACTTTTCAAAAGCCTTTCATACAGTCAATCATACAACGCCTATTTGAAGACTTGGAACAATCCATGCACCCTTCAGGTCTTAAGAGGCGGACCATGAACTAGCAGTTGGCAATCATCCGCACTGTTAAATTCTAAATTAAGAAGATTTAAACAAAGGATTACGCGAGGCAGTGTCTTCTCTCTGTTACTGTTTAGCAACAATATTTCGAAACTCCCTCAATCACCAGAAGAGATTTCCATCGCTGCGTAAGCGGATGATTGTACGATATTGACATCAATCATATGTTCGAAAGTCTACACTAACCAGTCGATCTTATTTGTTTCTTTTCTGCAAGGAGCTTACCACTCTGCCTCAATATGTCCACAGTGATCTTATAAACAAGCTGAGCGAATCAGAAATAACTGCATCCTGTAATCACAGTCGATGTTATTAAAAGTCCTCGTTCCCACAACAGTCGGGTCAAGAACCCGGACACGGTTCTTTTATCCGACCAAGAACTGTCAACTCCGCAGAGTTTTGCCGCTGCAACAACAACAACAATGCTAAAAGTCCGACTATTAACAACCCTAAGATTTACGGGCGGCATCCAGTGCTTCTTCACTTCTCATACGACCGCGACTACTGCCAAAGTGCAAAGGAACAAAATTCTCAAGTCGCTAACCGGAAGCTCATAGAGAAAAGACAAAGAAACGTTAGTGGCAACATACAAGATAATGAACAGCAGATCATAAACCACGACGTAACGATGTAGAGAGCCGCAGACGATGAATCTTCATAAGTGTTAAAATACTACACACCGGACGATTACAGAATCACTTCTGATGTCTCCGATTGAACATTTACACAGCGAGGCCCGCATGCTCGAGGTCAAGAGACACAATGAACTTCTCTCCAAGCAGTTTCGGCTGCTGAAGTGTTCTGCTAGAACCGGACCTGTCTCCTAAAACCATCAACAAGTTTTTTCTTGACTTTCACAGAGTCGATCCCGATATACCAAATATATGTTCAGCGTTCAATGAGTTTCCGCATGACTCTCATCACCTCTTTGTATACCCATCGAACCCTAATTCTCTACAGTCTACACCTTGGGGTTCAATAAGGTCGAAACTGAACATTCCTGGGCCTATCATTAGATGACTTTAATGCCAACCCGATCTTTACCATTCTTGCGAGGAATAGGTGACCGCTTCAACAATAATAACAACAACTAAGAAAGAGCTAAGTTCGTACTCTTGCTTCTTGCAACTTGCAAGGTTAAAGGCAGGAAAGTACTTCAAGTACAAAAGGCTTGTTTTCCCCCGATTTTAGGAAAAACACGCTCCCTCAATCACGTTAAGATAACTCACATTTTTTGGAGTGTGACGTGTTATAGGCATGCTTCTGAGTAAGCAGTTGCGGTTATACGGCTCTACCCAATCCCTACTCTTGCGCCCTCGACGCGCTTTCTGGAATCGTGAAGAATCCTTATGGAGCTTGTGGTCACGACTAAACGAGAGGAAGCTTAACGAAGCCACTCCGACCTATTCGGTTTAAGGATTCGCTGAAGTCTAATTGCAGGGACAGTTCACCAGAGGTGCTTCTGAGAGCGCCCGAGTTGTTGTATAAATGTATATAAGACTCTGTAGTACTCACCTAGGAAGGCTGTGGGCTGGATTTGGTACCAGCTATGTAGAAACCACTCCCAATGAAAAAGAAACAACAGAGTCGAATGAAAGATACCACTGACTATCACAGCGAACGTAAAAAGGACTATAATTTAAGGGCTTGCACCTGGGATGTCCGGTCTTTAAATTGGGAAGGGGTCGATACCAAGCTGGTTGATGTCCTCATAAAGGTAAAGACCGACATCACCGCCGTCCAAGAAATATTTTTGGTTCTTAAAGGTCATAGATTTCTAAGGAGTTAGGACTAAAAGAAGCAATCTTAACATAACTGTAGAGTATTCCGCATAATTCTTCATAAATAATAAACACATTTGCAAATAATGTCGACTAAGGTCACTACTTGCTATAACCTAATTCTGCTGCTAATCATTCTCGGCATACGAACTGTGAAAACGTTTCTTGGTAAAAATTCAAAAGTTTTCTTTTTGTTTGCGCTTCAACAATTTAAATCAATTTCAGCGCGCATTGTTGGCATTACATTTTCGGACTGCCTTAAAATGTCCTCTAGGAGCGCTGACCGGAATCCAACAACAGCGCGCGCAATACGAATAATTAAAGAACGTAAAAACAAAACAAAACGAAACGAAATTGACTGTGCCGTCAAAGTGAAACACACTGAAGATAAAGCGCGAGCGAGAGCCTCCCTTCATGACACAAAAAAACGTTGAAATGAATTCACGTTTGGTCCTCGCCGGCAACGGGGGTGTGAAAGTAGCAATTATTACACATTGTGCACTGCTGCTTGACTGTCACTTTCGCGTGTCGAAGGACCACGTTTCTACACGGTTCTTTTGCCAAGCCACGCAGCGCGTACTTTCCCATACTTAAATGTATCGTCAGTGGAATCATACTTCCTTGGCGGCTGCCAACAGCGCCAATGGCGGTCGGCCACATCCTTTGAGCGCGCAATTCCAACGCCAAACTACTAAAGCAGAACCTGCGAGGCAGCCAGGGTACGCGGAAGCGTCGGTCTATTGTGGCGCGTTGTCATTGTGTCGTCGTTGGTCTGTCAACGCTTCAACAGAGCGCTGACCAAGCGGACGGCCGGTGTGGTGGCCGGTTTGTGT
Source organism: Bactrocera zonata (assembly GCA_037783105.1). Lineage (NCBI taxonomy): Eukaryota > Metazoa > Arthropoda > Insecta > Diptera > Tephritidae > Bactrocera > Bactrocera zonata. The sequence continues at coordinate 25,138 of JBAWJQ010004010.1, forward strand.
GACCACTGTTTAGTCACTAAGCTGCCGGCTGTCCTTGGCGCGGTCGTTTGCTGCGATTAAGTAGTCCGACATTCGGCCGCTTGCCTGCGTGACGTGCCGCGTTTCTTGTCAAAGGCTGCTTCGGCTGCTTTCGTACTTGGCGCGCCTAGTGAACCCGTAAACGCAATAAAATATAATTGTGCTCGCTGCTGCCAAGGCGCACACCGCAGTGTTGCCTGCCGTCAGCTGGTGGCCATTGTTCTCGCCGCTTCAATGCTCCGCTGGTGCGAGTCTGCCAGTCGCTTTTTGTTCAGTCTTGTATGCGTTTCTTTTATTTAAGATGTGTTTTTTTTTGCTTCTTCCATTAGTACTTTCGTCCTTTGTTTTGTTGTTGTATTTTTTTTTTGCTTCTTTCTAACAATTGCTGGCAATACTTTTGCATTTTATTGCGTTTGGCAACTTATTTTTTCGTTCGTTTCTGCACATTGCCGCTTTATTGCTATTGCCAGCGCGTTTTTTGTTGTTGCGTAGCTGTTGTTGTTGTTGGGTAGCAGGGCATAACATTAAAAATTTATAAGTTTCAATTTTGCCGTTGTGTTTCTTTCTGATTTGCTTCTTTAATTTTTTGCGCGAATTCATTTAAAATCCAGCCAGGCCTCCCATGCTCAGCCACACACACACACACACACACATGTACATAATCCTACTCTCCGCCTCGCAGTTGTAATTTGGGTATGTGGTTGGGGATTTCGCAAGCAAAACAATCTGTGGAAATTGAATTTGTTTGTTTTCCGCGTCAATCCACTTCAGACCCCGCGTCTATTACCATATTTTTCCTTCTCCTTACAGGATTTTGAGTAGGCAGGCAGCGGCGGCGTGCTGATTACTTGCCTTTATATTTGAGTTTTCTTTTGTGCAAAAATAAAAATTCATCGCTGTGAGTTAATCGTGCAGAAAATGATGCTAAAATATTGTGAATGCGATTGAAGTCGGCTGAGTCTGGTGCTTCACCTACTTCTTTTGTTGCCGCCACGGTGGCAGAATGGCAATAAATGTTCCAGCTCTATTTAAATTAATTAAGAAAATGCTTAGGCGAGTAACGTGAGCAGTTGTTGCTTTATAAATTTATTTATAACTGTAAGAGATTTCTAAAAATTCACATCAAGAAAAGTTGTCTGAATTTTATAAGCGCACTTCCAGCAAATTTGCAACATGTTTGTAGCTTTTACCGTTATATGAGGTGCAAAGCCATTACTTTGGTATGTATATGGGAGCTAAAGCATTAAGCCACAATTTTTTTCGTTTTCTGCTTTTAGGAAAAATATAAACAAAAACGTGTTAAGATTTCCGGTGATGGGAGTGCCCGCAATTGAAATGTCCACCCAGTGTAAGATACTACGAGTACTGGGCAGACCAACTGTCATATCAGCGAACTTTAAACCCACGGATCCATTCGGTACAGCACCTCATCGGTTGTCTCAGGACCATTGCTTCGTCCGGCGCCCAATTGAATAACCTATTCCAATAATTTGGCTAGAAGGCTTTAATCGACTGCTTGGGTAGTCGTTACTGCTGAAGAGGACTGTGCGCGAGTCATATCCTCCAGAGCGTTCAGGCGCATGCACTCGGAAAGCGGCCGAAGTAGTCTGGTCTATCTAATTTGGGCACTTTGGGTGGACTCTAAGCAAAATATAATAACTTAAAACGAATAAGCTGACGAAGAGCAGCAGGAGTGAAATCCGCTGAGCAAAAATAAAAATCCAGGCGCGATGAACATTGGCGGCTTCTTGGTCAGCGTCTGTTCACCATGTTAAGTGCGGCTGATATAACAACGTGATCGGTAGAGAACGGGGTACACTGGGGTCCCTGGATGTCTTGAAGTGTCAGCCACGTGGTACATCAGTAAATAGCTAGTTCGATCCGACGCAAAAGTAGTAGAATGCGTTGATCCGGGCGAGCCCCGATCCGTCACAGTTTTCCAGGACTGGCTAGGAGAACTGTATAACGGGATATACCCGTTTCTGTCTATTTCGGAATCCCCACATATAATGCCTTGGAAGTTAAAATAATTTTTGAAATGGATTTGGAAACGAATACTTATTTTGTTAATCTCAACTTCAGATGTATAAAGTGTAAGTAAAGATATTTACAATTAGCCAGTGCACAAAGAATAATTATAAAATATATTTTTGCTACAGAGATAGTGAGATCCGCCTACTCCTCGACACATATGCCTCATACCATCCAAAAATTGGGGAATGAAGGCTATGTGAAACAAAAATTAAATTTCGGAGAAGATACCAACACAGATCGATGGAGTAATGAATAGCAGTGTGGGGAAAGATACCAAAAAGTTCGGTAGAAGAAGAAAAGAAAAAAATCTTCGGTGGAAAACAATCATAATTCTGGTGTAAAGTGTTGGAAAATTGAGTTCGAAGAAGAGTTTTCAACCATATAATCAATTCATGATTCAACAATTATTCAATTGAACTGGAAATTAAATTAGCTATGCGATCAAGACAAGGAGATTCATGTGAAACTAAGCACAAAGTTTTCATAACCCAGCAAAGAAGAAATAACCAGTGGTTCTATGATCGACAGTTTCAAAAGCGAAATCTACATATTCAACGACGAATCCACCCTTCGATGAAACAGAAACAGGAGCTTGCTTCTTCTGTAGTATCCCATACGCAGAAGGTAGCTTCAAACAAATTGACAACAATCCAGTCATTCAGACCGAAGTTATCGAAATAACAGAAGGTCAAACTGTGCTTATACACTAACCAGCAATTCCATAAACCTTGTAGTGGATAGACAGGCGACAATTAAGTCCATCCATAGCGCCAATACTACGACTCATTACGTTAGCTTATCAAATTCTCATTGAGAAACTCGGTTCATGTCAAATGGGTACCTAGTCATAAGAGATAAGAAGACAACTAAATGTCAAATGAGTTAGCCCGATCGTTGGCAGCTTGGGAAACAATTTCTTTAAGCTGCTCCAGTCTATTTAGTATAATCAAGGGTGGTTTGAAGCAACGAAATCTTCCCCAAATCAGTTCCTGGAACACAAGTAACACGGAGCTTACCTCAAATTTACTTTGAGGTAGTATGGTAGATATATCAATAAGTTTCTACTTCTAAACAACCATGAACTTGGTAATATAGCATGGGTTTCCAAAGGGCAATTAGTTTTAAGATGCCATCTTCGCGAAATTTGGAAAAGTGGATTTGACGAAAAGCAGAGCAACCGTGGCTGAGATTCTGGAATAATATCTCTGTGAATGCCGGATGAAAGAGAATATATTCCACGGTTTCCATTGCTTATCTTAGAAGACATTTACCAGCTGCAGAGGGAAAACTTGGGTTTTTACCAAATCATCTCAGTTGCTGAATAAGGCTTAAGTTAGTTAATTAATGATGATGTATGGCTTCTATTTCAAACAAGTAATCAGACCTATAGAGAACTTCTGACTCGCTGTTTGCTCGGCTATAGAAATAATTGCAGCTATTGTAAGAGAGTTTCTTAACGGTGCTCCAGATGCTGCACACATAAAACCTTTTGTGTTGAAAAATAAAATGAGGATTTTAGTTTCGGTAGTTTCACAATGGTGTGTCTAGGTATAGTTGCGTTATCAGACATCCACTCTACAAACCTACCTAACATGTGCTTTGATTCATATAGGCTAGGTTACTGAGAAACTTCAGTGTCTTATGCTGAGAAATCAACCACGTTCGACCGTTTGGCAATCTACTGGCGGAGCGTTATCGCCAGATAAAGCGGCTATGGAAAAACAGTTGTAAAATTTAGTCAATAAAACTTCAACTATATATTTCTTAGAATTTTACCGAGCTGAGTGTTCTTGTATTCGGAATACCTGTAATCGATTGTGGCCAATGAAGCGGTTTGCAATATAACCAAAACAAATCAAAAATGTCATTTTATTTACCAATTTCTCTTAAAAAAAATATATCTCGGTCTCTTTATTCGGTCCTCTGTGTGTTGTTTTTAGTAACCCTTCTCGCCTTTGTGCCGCTTTGGTCACTTTCGGAAACGTGGAAATCTAAGTATGACTTTTAAACTACTTTTAAGCCACTAGTCAAACTTTTTTGGACATTTTGAAGCTTTTTCAGTACTTTAATTAAGTGCTTGAACATTTATGCATTTCTCTTGACATATTTTTAAAACTTTCTGAACATTTTTTCCGCATTATCATGACGTGCAGTGAGTACTTTCACATAATCAGTCCGCTATGCATTATTATTAAATATTAAAATTTCAATTCAGTGCATGCAAAGTTGTTGCAACACACACACGCGCAATTGGTTGCACATGCAAAGTTAACGGCCTGTACGGGAAACAATTAATTGAAACAACAACATTATGCTGGCATAAGAAAAAATTACTGAAAGTTGATGTAATTATATTTGCATTGTACATAAAACCATAAACAGCGCTCACTTAACCCGTGAAGCACCTGCCGACAGCTAACAGAGAGCCAAAGCAAAGCTGACATCGAAAGCTACTTTTGATTATTATTTCATGTTTTTCACGCTCCACTCTTTTATGCCATTTTCATAATTTATTTAAAATTTTTTATTATTGTTATTATTTTTTATGTTTTTTTATTTGCCTTGCGCAGGAGTTCCAGCGCGCGTGTTTTGCTGTTGTTGGCGGAAATGCTGCAGACAATGAATAATTTCGCGCGATTTCGTGTGAAAAACTCATAAAACGGATACTCGTTGCTCATTAACACACATTATCAAGTGCAACAACCACAGCAACAACAACTACAACGACAGCAACAGCAACAACAAAAAGCTCGCGCAACAATAATGACAGCCAAAATAAACAGAAAATAATCAACAACTCTGGCGTGTAATTCTAGACATGCATACTTAATAAAAGTAACAACAACAACAATGAAAACTTTGACAACAAAGCAAATAAAAGGAAGCTGTAGTTTGAAGTTGTGTGCAAGCAAACACGAAGCTTTCCCTCGTCTATGAGTGGCGCTGACGCGGTGGCAAGCTGCTGAACCGGTTATGAGCGACCATGCACTTAACCACAACTACAATAACAATGAGAAGATTAAAGAAATCCTGCAAGCATATCACAAAAGCTGCATAAATTGCAACAACAAATGCATGGAGCACGCAGCAGGTGCGCTTTTTACTACAGTTATAGGCACATCCATTTTTTTGTTAAATTTTTTTCTTGTCGTAGAGCGAATCTTGAAGAGGCATCCTCATATTGCAGACAACATGCATGGTAGGTCCTTTTCGCTTAAGACATACTCCATCCGGGGTCATGCCTCACCAGCTTTTAGCTTTTTGTGTAACTTTTAAAATTCGACTTCGACATAGTGAACCCCTAACTCCTTCTCATATACCTATTTTATTTCTTTGCGTGAGCTCCGCTACGCACTTTTGCATAAAAACAAGCTGCTTGGTTTTAGGTCTAGACATTTTTCCACTCCTCTTTCATTATTTGTTTCTCTTTCTTTAGTGCTCTTTTCTTCTAAGCCCTATTTGGACTATAGCGTTCTATTCTATAACCCGGTTTCACACAAGTTTGGCATGGTATCTTGTGTGGTGCTATTTTTTCAGGGTTCCGCCGCACTTCCGTAAATAAAGAATATATTTATGCAATTCACAAGCTTTGTTGTATGTCTTATGTCATATTTTAATATTCTTAAAAAATACGACACTTGTGAGCACCCTTAACTGTTGTATGTCATATTTTGTCATAAACATACCACGCAGTGCTGTATTTGTAAACAAATACAGCCGATAGAATAGCGAACTCAATAAACACACCGCGCAGTGTTGTATCAGTCATATTTTAATTTTGCATGTGAAACAACAACAGTGCTAATATGACAGTCATAAAAAAATATGACAATATAACGATATGACACAATATGACGCCTTGTGAATACCCTATTTCATTTCAAACTCATTACCACAAAAAGAAAGGCATCGTCGAACTTACGTAACTATACGTATTCCTTAAAACAGACCTTCCCACGATTCTAATTAACATGTGTGTCCATCTACCATTCGCCTTTTCATCATAGCGTTTCTGCAACTTACGTGGCCAAAAATTTTTGCTTTATCGAACATTTTGTAATTCTATAGCTATTATGTCTGTTGGCATAATGCCTACAGTAATTCCATCTTCGTGTGACACAGTCCGATTTTTTCGCAGGCTTTGTCAATGTGGCTCCTACAGCTGAGTCCGGTATCTATCCTCACATCCAAGTATTTCGTTCACGTGATTCTATAGGTGCTTTAAAGTCATAGTTTTAAAGTCTCTCCTCTACTCTATATCATATAGTACTAACCTATTCAAAATGTAGCTAGATGTAATACTCAACAAGTAGTACGGCGATTTATTTCGCTACAGGGCTTCTATGGTATATGGTTTATAGACCGAGTTATAAGCATCTTTTACATCGAACGTGACTACCACGCAGTTCTTTGAAGTGATACTTTCAACTGGTTCCTTCTATTGCTTTTTTTGTGACCTCCATAAGTTTTTTGTTGGTGTCTATTGTAGACAAGTGTCTTCGAAATCCATACGGATTGTCTGCCAAAGCCTCTTTCAAAATGTTGCTCTGGAAGCATACAGATTATACGCTCAAATATTATAATTGAACTTCAATGTCGTATTGATGGCGCAAAAAAATAAGTCTCCACACAACAAAATTGTATACAATCCCAATCACGGCCAATTAAAGGACGGCAATAATTTGGAAAACGTTTATGTGGTGGGAGATTGGGGTCAGCAGGTCAAACTTACAGGCAATATTCTTCAATAGTCTGCGACAGACTTTTCAGCTGAGCAACAAAAGGTCAACTGCCAACGCCGCGTATTTAACACGCGGTCTGCTGTCAACAATTGCAAGCACAACAACAACAAGACAAACAACGACAACAAAAAATAGCAACAGTAACAACATGGCAAACAATAACAACACGAGCAGCAACAACAACAATATTGCAAAAAAAAACAAGACAAACAGCAACGAGAATTCATCAACAATAACAATACAAGCCGTACAACTGTTCCTGGTACAACTGACTGACAAAAACAATACATGTAACCGCTGCACTTACAACAACAAGCGCAACAAATTTAAGATTTCCTTTTCAACTGTCACTGTCAGCACATCAGCCCTCGCATTAATAATAAAATCACGCCACTACAACAACAACGCTAGTGACAAGCATCGCCATCACGCCGAACTCATCCGACTTGCACGAATAAATCCGACAAATCCACCCATACAAGCAAACATTTAAGGCGCATAAAAGTGGTGCCTTGCGGTGAATGCAGTCACTTGAACGTTCAAAGAGGCGCTGAACCCACCTTTGCGCGCTAACACTGCAACAACAGCAAATATGCAAAACACTTAAGTAAATTAAGTAGGTGTAAAGGTAAACAGTTGAAAAGCTTTTGATTACCCAACTCGCACACAATTTTTTGGATTATCGAAGTTAACTCGAGACTTGAAAACTGATACTAATATTTCATCTAGTGCCTTGGGCTATATATATAGCTAAGCAGATTTCTAGATAATGCGGGACAGAAGTAGAAGATATGTTCAAGCGTCTATCTCATGCCTATTTCCCTGCACTTTCATCCAACTACTTGGCATAACTTAGGATTTAACACTAGACCTTTGAATCTCGTATGTTTACATGATGGGATCTTGTACCTCCTTGTAATGAGTTCAGTATCCGTCTAACCGGCTCTTACCTCTAAACTAACAGATATTGTTCATTGTCGAATGACTTTCAGAGTCAGTTTACCAGGCTACTAATTATGTCTGGAAACTTGACCGTCACTAGTATAGCTATGCCGTCCGCAGAGGGTATATATTTGGGGGTTCTTCTTTAGAGTTTTCTCAGAAGTTCATTGACTACAAGTACTCACAGGAGAGCAGACCTGAGTAATCTGGCTCCGTTCTATTCGTAAGTTATATAAGTATATACGTTATTTTGGCGGGATCTATTCCTGCTGCTTCCAGAATATTAGCGATTGCGTCATTTTAAACATAATTAGATGTTCCGCTTAGGTCAAAAGAGACACCCAGGATTATTCTTTATGTTCTAGAGCTCTCTCTATACTCAAAGTTAACGAATGAAGTGGAGTCCCAGTAGAGCTAACCTTCCTATAGGCATATTGAGCTTCTGATAGGTCAGCCAATGGAATATTGTTCCTAATGTAGGCATTCATAAACTTTTCGGTTGTCTTCAGATGGAACAAGGTTATAATTAATGTTTTATATCCTTTTGTCTCTCTCCAAAGAACAGGCAGATCGCTAAGCCTTCAATATCTTTCATATATTGTCATCAGTTAATGGAATCAGCACTGTTTATACATTCTGCATTATGGCTGGGAAAATAGCGTCAGCATCATGGGACTCACACGGTTCGAAGCCGTTAAGAGAATAAAGTATTTTGTCCTTCGTTTTAATATCGGTAAGAATATGCCTTTCCCCAAATTTTCATTTTCGCAAGCTCTGGTTCATTGGGTGCATACGGAACATTTTCTAACGCACACAGTTACACCCGCTTGCAAACGTCTGAAAACGAAATGTTTGCGCTAACTCTCAAAGCCGTTTATGTACTTGCCTTGCGCTACTTTGGAGACTCGCTGACTTTCCCCACTAATCGGGCGGCAAAGAGTGCCAGCAACAACAAGTCAACAGCGAAGTCAAGTTGCAGTCACATAACCGGCGGCAAGAACAGTCAAGGAAGTCACTGCAAGTGTGGCAAGATGCAGTTGACGTGGCAGTAGAAAAGGCGAAAGTGCGAAAAAAAACGAGAGAGTGTTGAATAGAAGGCGTACTCAACAACGATAAGCAAAGCAACTTCGCATGAGTACTCGACCACCAACCCGAATAGTGCGCTCGGCTGTAGGCGCAGATCAGACGGAAGCATTTGCAAAGCTGTGTGGCAAATGCGTCAACGCAACGGCAAAAAGTGAAAATAGAAATAAGCTCAATGAGGCTGGCTGCGTGTTGATATGGTGTGGCTGTGTATTGTGAATGAATTGGCACAGCCAAGCAAAGGTTTCTCTTCATTTAACGCAAGCGCCTGCAGCATGTTGCACGTCAAGCGCGCCGCTTGCCAGCGCCAACACGCGCGAAATTGTGTCACTGCTGGCGGATATGTGATTAAAACTCAGCGTGTCGACAGCTGCGCATGTGACGCATGTGTGTGGCGTGCAAAATTTGTATTCACATTTCCTTATTTAGCGTCTTAAATGTCTGCGCAGCTTTATTTGTTTGTGTGCGTTAGAGTTTTTACTCATTTTACTTGGCTTCCTGCCCGAAGCGCTTGCACTTTTGCACTTGTTTTCACTACTTTGCTTTGACACACACAGGTTCACTAAGCTGTGTTTACTCAGACTTTCAGAGCTTAGTTTCAGTTTTAGTAGACAAGCTGCTAAGTTGAGTGACTGCAGAGACATAAGACAGTTTTTAGACTCTTCGACCTGGCGAAAAGGGTCTCACAATACGGTTGGACTGAGCTTCAATCTCTCGAAAGCGTCCACCATCCCGAAAAAAGGTCCCTGCCGTGCCTTATAACTTTAACCCTTGACGGCAGGGAGTTCAAGCTGAATAATGTGATCAAATATTTTAGATAAACTCAAGGAGAAAGGAAGGTCATATGCCAAAGAGACCTTCATCTAGTGAAACGAATTTTTTTCCAATTTTAATATTTTTAGAAAAATATGAAAATCCCACTCCGCCTTACTGCAACTCTTTCCAACAAACACGCGATTACGCGAGCGCTGACGTGACGTGACGACAACGACGTCGACAATCACGACCGCGTACACGATGTTAATGCCAACAATGGCGGCACGACATTGATAAGTAATAAAATCGACATTGTCTGCGCTCAACTCATTTGACAAATGTGCCGGCGAGCGGGTGAAAAGCGTGAATATATGAATTTATGAGCGCAACACATTTGCTTTATGACTTTATGTGCGTGATACGCATTTGAGACAGTGCGCTCGCAATGCGATGACTTGCACACACATACACATGCATTTATTAATATGACGACAGTGTGTGAACTGTAAAGTGTATACACGTCACAGTCATCGGCTTCTGGGACTAGCGCGGCCATGCTCTAGGGCATGCATTTCCAGTTTACGATCAATATTTCTTTACCAAATCCAGTTAAGATGACAATTTTATGCTTTCACTTAACCGTGCGCCATACAATACTGATTACTTGAAATATTAAAAATGGCGAGTTAAGTCTTGAGAATACATGCATGTGGCACTTAAATGGCTTGCGAAACATAAAGCATTTTGGATTTTACTGCAAAATATTTATAACGGAAGTAGGGTGGGAAGAGCTCGAAAATGTGTTCCTAAGCTGCAGTGATGTATGCATTTCAAAAATATTTATACTGATATCTTTATCAAGGACTATAATTATTTTGAAGGTTTTGTGCGCTGTTTAGCTTAGTTGTGGGATCTTAAATACATACTGAAGCAGTTTTGTTATATACAAAAATAATGTTAACCACGGTGGCGCAGAAGCCTTCACATATTAAACAGTTTCCATAGAAAAACATTATTTTGATTAGTCACTTTGCAAGGCAGCTCTTGCTATAATGATTCGATCTGAACAATTTCTTGGTAGTTTACACTATTGTTGCAGGCAATAACACACGCCAAATTTCTTTAAGATATTTCTTCAAATTAAAAGGTTTTCCATACAACAATTGGTGTCCCATCGTTCAGTTTGTATGGCAGCTATAAGCTATATTGATCCGATCCCAACAATTTCTTCGGAGGTTATGTCGTTGCTTTGGCTTATAAGCTGTGTAAATTTTTGAGAAGAAATCTCTTCAAATAAAAAAATTTCCCATACAAGTGCTTAATTCCCATCGTTCAGTTTATATGGCAGCTATAAGCTATAGTGATCCGATCTCAACAATTTCTTCGGAGGTTGTCTCGTTGCTTTGGCTTATAAGCTGTGTAAGATTTTGAGAAGAAATCTCTTCAAATAAAAAAATTTCCTATACAAGTGCTTAATTCCCACCGTTTAGTTTGTATGACAGCTCTATGTTATTGTCATCCGATATCGACGATTCCGACAAGTAAGTAGCTTCTTTGGGAAAAGAATACGCATGCAAAATTTTAGATCAATATCTCAACAACTACGAGACTAGTTCCCTTGCGTATATACAGGCAGACAAAGAGACGGACATGGATACATCAACTGAACTCACCGCGCTGATCACTTAAATATGTGTATACTTTATATAATCTCTAATGCTTCCTTTTGGATGTTAGAATTTCTATATTAAGTCAGACTAAACAAACAATGCGCTCTAAAGGCAACAAAGTCAACAGAGTTTCGTCAAAGTGAAAATTGTTTCCTAGCAATGCATCATTCAAACACAAGCAGATATCTAAGATTGATTTCAGATTTGCCAAACTACTCCTCGGGCTTGAGTGATTGGGTTTTAATACTTACATATCTTCATTGGGTAGCAAATTTGGCACAAGCACATGTTTGGTAGATTTCCTACTTGTCATAGTTAAATGTTGATCATACGCACTGTCTGACAAAAATTTCATTTTGCAACGTATCAATCGAAATACAGTTTTTTATTGCTTTCGATTCACTACATCATAATAGATGTATGGAGCATAAAATCTTCAGCTTCCGCTATCAGATATGACCAATAGGTAGCCATTTGATAACCAATAGATAACCATTTTATAATCAAAATTCAAATTTTGTTTCAATATGAGTTTACATCGTCAGTAAAGTGATATTACACATTTCTGAATTTTAGGTTATGATATACAAAGCAAGTTCTGGTTACTTCACTTTTGTGTAGCAAAATCTAAAATAAATGAACGGAAGTCACCTATAAACTCAACGCAACTTATTCTCGATATTAAAATGTAATTAGAAAGCTCTTCATTGCAAAAATACTTTATAACACAGACCCAATTTGATACTGTTACTATTTTAAGACACTCATGGCAGCGGCGCTCTAAGAATTAAGTAAACGCGCGCTGCGATTCTCATAGATTAATAATGAATAAATGCACTTTGTTTTTATTGTTGTGCAACAAATTGTATTTTTTTTACTTCTAAGAACCTTATCGAAGGCCAATGCATTTGCCAAGTAGCAATGCCACCAGCACAATCACAACAGACTGGCAGCACTAAGCAGCTAATAGCATTTCTAATAACGCCGCACTTCTCTATATAGGCCAAGGAGATAATTAACGTTCAGGGAACTTAAGTGTTAAGCGGCTGTCAGGCAATGCTATTTACGGCTGCTTTAGCCTTACACTGAAGCTGGTTGTAGAAAAATAACAAGCTATCTGTGCACATGCACACATACATACATAGTATATGTATGTGTCGTTTAGTACGCACCAGCAGGCAGTGATTAAGCGGACAAGCAGCAGAGGCAAATTAAAGGCAATAAAGCGAAAATTCCTACACTTCTATTGCAATTTAATTGCCATTGTGTAGCATATTAACTGGCACATGCGCGCATACGCATGTGTGTAGGTAAGCTGTGGCGTCACCATCGGGCGCTGTCCGAGCAGCAGCTGCTCATGGGGCTAATTTCACTTTGACATGGCAGCAGCAGTGCTTGCTCAACTCAGTTGGACTCGCTCACATTAGCGCTTGGTGAAGAGAAGATCTGGCAAAGACAATAACATATTTTGTATATACATATGTTTGTGTACGTGTTACGGTACCAACAATAAAATACCGAAAGATTTGCAGTCTCATGTGTGCATAATTGTAAGTAGTAATACTGTGTAGTCAAAGTTAACGGATTGATTCGCTCATTATAAGGGACACTATAACAGTTAATTGAAACCAGCAGGAAAGCAAAAGGCGTCAACTCTGAGTTTATGAAAAAAAAAATTAAATAAAAGGTAATATATGCAAATTGGAATCAGGGAATGTAATTTAAAAAAATAAAAAAATGGGGTTATTATTTCCTATAAAACTTAATCTTACTTTCATTGAATTTCATTGGAATGTTAAAAAACTGAACATCCATGATATCTCATTCACATGTTTGCTATGTCTTTTTAGTGGGAACCTGCTTGAAATTTTGTTTCCTCGAAGACCGTATGTATCTTCAGCTGACGTTGAATATCAGCATTTCTGTTGTACCAAAGAATTTTAACAATACGTTTTAGCCCTTTACTTTGGAAACCATATGTGATAATTTCTTTGTATATATAAGTGTAATTTGCTACTTTTGGACAGGTTTGAATAATCTCAAGAAAGGTTTGCATCCCACAGTCATCATCGCAAGCAAGTCTTGACAGTTTTTAACAATCCAACAACAATCAATGTGAAGAAGACTTCATACTTGCAACAGTAAAAATAAAAATTCTGACACCCTACCACTTCATAGATATAATTATTGTTTGACATTTGAGTTTTTAATGACAGATGAAGGTTCAGTTTAATTTGTGCCGAATTATTCGTCGTATGGAACGTCAACCCATTTTGGCAGTTTGATAAAGACTTTATATCTAATTTTGATAATTCATCCCTTGAACTGTGGGTGTCCCAGCTCCTCTCTTATGCCTAACGCCGTGCATATTCAATATACGTCATCGCTAAAGATACCCATACGACTTTCAGAATCTTGATGATCCTGCCAAAGGCATTCCAGCTCACCCTGATCCTGGTCTGTAAGCCCTCTTCGAAAGCTCCATTGTGCAACATTTAAGCAATTTGCGTAATTTGGAACCCAGTGTATATGCAGCCGCTTTCCGCAATTATATCTACCGCCACCCTGCGTCTAAGACCAGAAATTCAACTCCGCGCTATATACCCTGGAACCCACTGCATCAGCCATATTAGGTCCATCAATCCGTCTATATGTTGAAAGTTTCTATTAGAACGCATGCTCCTGCACTATTCACTCCCTTTTTATGTGATCTGAAATGTTCTCGCTTAGATGAAGCTTGAAGGTGTATAATCCATTTTAACCCCAGAACTCCTGCTTTTTGAACAATGCCTACAAGTTCTTGTGAAAAATTCACCTAACTTGCCAATTGAAGCTGAACTTTCCACTGCAATATAAAAAGGTTTTTGCTTTCATTATACAGAGAAAAACGAGCCGCTGTATTCACTTCAACCGTATATTGTATGAAATTAGCTAGCAACGATCTACCGCACCAAAGCTGCGTAAAGTAAGATTTACGTGAACAGCGCTGTGTAACAGCAATGCATATGGATAGACAGATAGGCTTAGTGTTGAACTAAGCATCTTTTTACTGGTGTGGAGAGCACCACTGACCTTTTTGTGACTTGGAATGACGAGATTTTGTATCTCGTTGTACCGTGTACAGTATTCGTCTTACCAGCATTTACCTCTAGGTTATCGCACTTTGAGTTCTGACCTTTAGAGTGCTTTTCATAACGACACTAGTTGTATTTTGACAGTTTCCCCTCAGTAGTCTATCTATGCCATTCGCATAGGCTATCAGTTGGTGCGCTCTTTCTTAAAATTTTCTTAGAAGCTCATTTGCTTCAAGTAAATACGGAAAAGGCGACAATGCAGCCAGCTAGGAAATATCTCTTTTCATTTCATTTAAAAGGGAATAATAAAGAATATTTGCATTTACATAACTTTATGAGCTTTAATAATTGGCAACTTTTTTAAAAAAAATTTTGACATTCCCTTGTAAAATTAGAGATTTAAAGGCTAGTCAAGATTTTGATTATTTGCAAGCTGACGATTATTATCAAAATATTATTCCTTTGGCCATTACTTCATATGTTTATCTGGAAGAGTATTAGAAAATTTCAAGGCAATCGGTTAGGCCGTTTCGCAGAAATTGTTCCACTGAGTCTATCTACTCGCAATGATTCGGGGTATACTCGCACCGCACTTATTCGCAGAAACAACAAATCGACCTGTGAAAATACCAAAAAGCCACGTGAGAATATTTAAAAACATCACAAAATTGAACGTGCGTGAGTGTATGTAGGTCGCTTCGTGTGTAGAGTGGCAAGTGCATAGAAAACCAGCTTTACAATGGAATATGAAATCTGGCAAAATGAATATGTGTTTTTTCGTAAGCCCGCGTTTCCTATTTATAGAGGGCAAGTGCATGCGCGTATGTCCGCATACTATATAAATGCAAATAGTGCAACGTGCAACAAAGGTCCGAAACTAAAATGGCGCGGTAGTCCATCAAGCAGGAAATTGCAACTGCCCAATGAATTGTTGACAGCGCGCTGCTGTGCAACAGAGTGACGCATGCAATATGCCGCGCTGATGAACACTTACACTTCACATATGCACCAATACACTTGCCACATATGCACCAATACACTTAATTTTATGCGCCCAACTCACATGGTTGTTTCAAACCACTCTATGTGACGCAACTAAGTAGCCGGTATGTAGCTATGCAAGCTCACAAATAAGTATGTACATATATACGTCTGTAATTTTTGTTTAAAATTGCCGGTGCATAGAAATTCCAAAGTTCATTTGGTTTTAGGTGAAATGTCGGTGCATCCTCGTTAAGCCTCGGCTAACTATTGAATTTTCTAAATTCCAATAAATATGCGTAGTTTCCTTCGAAAATATCTCCCAAGCATGCATGTGTGTGTGTATGCCTCGAACATTGCAAATAAGCGAATTGGCCTAAAAGCTTATTCAAAACTTTGACGCGAGAACCAACTTTCCGTGT
This sequence comes from Bactrocera zonata, assembly GCA_037783105.1. Taxonomy (NCBI): domain Eukaryota; kingdom Metazoa; phylum Arthropoda; class Insecta; order Diptera; family Tephritidae; genus Bactrocera; species Bactrocera zonata. The sequence goes on from JBAWJQ010004010.1 coordinate 40,860, forward strand.
GAGCGCCATTTGAAGTTTCCGTTATAGAAATCTGTTGAAATTTTCGACATAAATTTGGCATTGATGGCGTAGCAGATGAGATCACACTGAAGCAACAGGTAATGGACACTGGCCATGCAGCAGCATTTGCTTCAATTAATAATTGAACAATGGGCATTATTCGCCTGAAGTCTGAGTTTGGATTCATTTAAAGGACAGAAAAATTTTGACCTGAGTGCAACTTACGGAGTTGCTGCCCACGGTACATTATGTGGAATGACTTTAGTGACTTAAGAGTTATATAGATTTAAGTGAAAACAAAAGAGGCCGGTATATAAAATGTTGGAAATAAATAAGAAATACTAGCTAGTCTTCTTCTTCTTATTTACTGGCGTATATATCATGCAGGGTAGTAGACGTGAGAGAGGAGCTGGAGCACTTCTTTTCTTAATAGCCGACTTTACCTGGTTTTCTGCTTGAATATCTACGAGCTCTACAGTTAAAGGGATTAGATGAAGTATCAAATTTAGATATCAACTAGGACTCAAAACAGGTTGACGTCACTTATGACGAATACTTTAGAATAAGTTAAACTGAACCTCCATTTATCATTACAAACTCAAATGTCAAACAACCATTGTATCCACCCAGTGAGAGGGTGCCACGATTTTTACTTCTAAGGCCACTGTTGAAGGTATTAATAGTATAGGACTCTTCACTTTCATTAAAAGAAGTTAATAAGTCGTCGATAAGATCACTCTGTGGATTGCTTAAAACTATCAAGTCGTGTTTGCGAAGATTACTGTTGAATGCAAGCCTATCTCAAAATTATTCAAAATATCCAAGAATATGGAAAATATTTAAAAGTTCAAGTTTCGATGAAAACTACTGAATTAAGTTCCAAGGACTACACAGGACATATATTTTGCCTTCTCAGACGTTATCAGTGAGATGTTTTATAAAATAAAAATCTTCAGACTTTTTTCAGACATTAATGAAAATAATATGTTTTCAGGACGACCACTGTAAACGCATTAAGGATTACGATTTAAGCGCATGCATATCCGATCCCTTAATTGGGAAGGTGCTGCTGCCTAGCTGTTTGATGTCGTCGTGAAAATAAAGGTTTGCATCACCGCCGTCCAAGAAATACGATGGATGGGACAAAGACTGCGGCGAGGTGGTCCTTGTGGCATTTACTGCAGTGGCCACATAAAGGAGCGCAAGTTTGGTGTTCGGTTCGTGGTGGGAGAGGGACTCTGTCGTCGAGTTCACTAATTTACGCCCACGCTCTGACGGAAGAGGAGGACGATGTGACCAAAGATGTTTTCTATGATGCGCTCCAACTTCTGTGAAAGCTGTCCCCGCTCGGATTTAGAGGTACGTATGCTCTGAGAACCTAGCATAGACTCAAACCAGTTTCTTATAGCAGCGAAGCCACGCATCCGCCTCTGTGTAGCAAAAAACGCACACCAACAAACACAAGGAAGGTTCGACGTCGAAAAGCAATCACAATAGACGGCCGCACGATTTACTACTTGAAGTGTACTTTTGACCACAACTATCACTAAAATCTTTTTCTTTCTGGCAAAAAAATTTAAGCAAACTAAGTATAGTATATCGTAAAAAAGAAATAATAAAAATTTTAAATTTAGCAAATGTTGTGTTTCATTATAATGATAATACGTATCTCTGGTCTCTTTTAGTATACGAGTAGATATATATATATAGTCAATATAGAACACGAAAAAAGTTTCGCATAATTCTATGTCAGCCATTTTCCTCCATCCAATAATACGTTCAAACAACTTTATGTGAGTCTCCGGAAACGTGAGTGTTCATATTGCACTGACCACCTACTGTATGTGCGCACAGCGCGTTGCGTAACCCACTAAACACCGAAGTAATGCCAGCAATAGAAATCTCATTGCCCACTTAGCTCGGTGTATGCCAACCAGTGGCGTAACTATACCGTTCGAGGCCCGTGGCAAATTCATCGAATGGGCCTCCTGCCCTCCCACTTCCCCAATATATAAAGAAGCTGAACCGACAACAATAGTATTTTTTATTTGATAATATTTATTTATACACTTTTATTTGTAAGAGTTAACTAATAAATCACTACGTGAAGTAGGTACATACAAACTTTATAATTATAATTTCTTGATTTTCTAATTATTCACTTTTAATTAAAGGTACCTAATTTAAAGTACATATTGAACTGAAATCACAATTTTATTTTAAGCACACAATTTTAATTATTAAAATTCCTTTCTTCGGACTTTCTGTTCAGCAAAAGTGTTAATGACATCATCAAAGTTCAAATTTCGGGCCATAGAATTTTCGATGGATAGAATAGCCAAATTGCTTAACCTTTCTTGTCCCATAGAATTTCTTAAATAAGTTTTTATCAATTTCAGTTTTGAAAATGATCGCTCGGCACTAGCCGTAGTTACAGGAATGGTGAGAAATAACAGAAATGCAGTGCACACTTCAGGAAAGCTTGAAGATATAAAATGATTCTTTATTATTAATAAGTCAGCAAGTTCTCTTATAGAAGATGACCTTTCTATTTCATGTTTAAAAGAGGATCGAAAACTGAGAATTTCTTTGGAAAACGACATAGATATATCTTTTTTATATAAATGGACAAATGCTAAAGCCATTGCCAATAAATCAGTATCATTCAAGTTTTGCAAAGTGGCAGGCTGCAAGACACTAAAATTGGAAACAATTTCATTCATTCCAAGGAAACGCGATCTAAGTTGATTAATGATGATGTCTAATACACGATAGAATACGTTCACTTTAAACAAGCTTTCAGGATCTTGGAGACGTTCATCCTCACAAATTTCATCAAAATGACGTTTCACTTTTCTCTGACGAGTTTTAGGAAATTCAGGGTTTATGGCCCATTTAACTGCAATACTATTTGCTTCCGTTTTTAAATCTTCAAATTCATGTCGATACTTTTCAAGTTCTTCTAGACAGACTTGCAAACGCTTTGAGGCATTTGAAAGATCGATGGCTTTAGATTGAAGTGCTTTAGAAGCCGCGTCTATGGTTTGTAAGACTTTGCAATGGAAAACCAGCAACATAATAAAATTGTAGTTCTCTACCTTCTTCTTTAGCAAGATAGCTTCATTTCTCTCATCGGATTTGGAATTTGATAAAATGGTTTTTGTTAGCGCTTTTTGAACATCAACAAATCGAACCTTTAAAGCAAACATGGCATCAAAGCGTCCTGCCCATCTAGTTGGATTCATTGTTTTTAATGTTACTGAATTTGATGATACAACGGTTTCTCCTTTTTTGTTGTCAGATATAAAACTAGATAATATATTCCATCGTCTAATACTATGGCCAAAAAAATTATAAATTTGTTGCACAGTTTCGAACAACGTTTGTATTTCTATGACCTCTTTTACTGCATCATTTACTACCAAGTTTAAATTATGAGCAGCACAATGGACATACACTGCATTTGGCTCTATATCTCTTATGAGTTTTTGAACTCCGCCATAAGTACCTTTCATGGTATTAGCTCCATCGTACCCTTGTCCACGGCACTTATTCAGAGAAATACTTTTGTCATTTATGGATTTTATTATCTGCTTGGACATTGCTAAGGCAGTTTGATCCTTAACCTCATGAAATCCTAAAAATGACTCTTTAATTACGAGCGCCTTTGGAATTCCATTTTCATCTTTCTCGATTACACAGTAACGGTAAAGTTCACACAATTGATCTGTTTTGGAAATATCTTGAGTAGTATCAAACAAAATGGAATAAAACGGTGCGGTGACTATTTCATTTACCAGAGCATTTTCCACTTTTTGAACCAGAACAGCAATGAGCTCATTTTGTATTTTTGGACTTAAGTATTTAATCTGGCCCTTAGGTTTGCTTAGCAAATCTTGTAAAATAGGATCGTATTTAGCTAATAACTCAACAATACTCAAAAAATTTCCTTTTGGACCAGAATCGTTGCCATATACCGTTTCTTTATGGCCACGAAAAGCTAAATTACAGGTTGAAAGTGTCAGAGTAACATCAAGGAGTCTAGTGAGTACCTGGCGCCAAAAAAATTTTTCTCTCTTGATAATAGACTCTTGTTCTTCATCTAGTGTTCCATGTAACTGCCACTGTCGATGTACAAAACATGAATGCAAATGTTCTTTCGATGTCTCATGTCTTTCTATGGCTTCCACAATATGTTTCCAATCATCATAGCCTTCCATTCAAATATTTTGTATATTTTTAGATGCCCTATTTGCGAATAACCAACATGGTTCACAATATGCTTTTTGAAGCAATAGAGAATAGGACAGCCATGTACGTTCTAACTTTACGCCAGATTTAGAAACAGTGTAATAATATTTATCTAAGAAAGATCTATTGTTACTATCCCTTAAAAAGGGGCCTTTTGGTTTACAGTGTCCATTTTCGATCACAAACCGTTTTACTTGATCATTGAGTTCTTTAAAGTTACCTTTATCAGTAACATGCGGTAAAGATTTTAATTTTTCTATGTCCAAACATGATTCATTTAAAGATTTGCTCGTACCTGGTTGTGGTTGCTCTGAATCTAAATATTCACTGTTATCGGGCCCTGCGATATTGGCACTTATGTCATCATTTTCTACCTTTCCGTCGCGCTGTTCATTTGATTCTTCTTGTATACTATCTTGATTATTAAAGTACTGACTTATTTTAGGTAACTTTTTATTTTGTTCTTCAGACTCTTTCTTTCGCTTTCGTTTTTCGCTTCCACTCTGATACTTTCTAGAACAAAACCGCAAAAAGTTTGTAATAATACTATAGTTTTTATTTATTGAAAAATCTACTTAATTGCTAACAAATGCCAAAAAAGCGACCGTAAAAATGTTTATAACGAAAGTCCACCGATTGTTCAAAGTTCAATTCAAGTGTCAAATTTTGTAAGTTTTGAAAGAACGATGAACATAGGTACCGAAATAGTTTTGGAGGTTACGAATGTCAAAATAGTGAATTGATTTTGAAATGCGCGATGAGAATCATTATTTTAAATATTAGAATAAAATTCTTACCGAGTAGACATTGTCAACTTCAATTTAATTCACCAACTCTTTATTTCACTAACACTATAGCAGTTTACTCTTAGCACTGATTGATTACGTTGGCGCTGCCGCGGCTTATATAGCCACGCACTCCTCGCTGATGCCGACGTGTCCTTCTAGGATATTGCGTCTGGAAACTACAAGAACATAACGCTATACGGCGCCAAATGTAGCTATTGCTTAGACAAGCAGACAGCCACGGCACCAGACTCAGCAATTGTTTACGTAGACAAGCAGACAGCCACGGCACCAGACTCAGCAATTGTTTACGTAGACAAGCAGACAGCCGCGGCGCCAGATGTCTACAACAAAACAAATGCTATTCCATATGCCTACAGCTATTGTTCATCATAAGGGATGCATATAGCAATACAAATACAATTTAATACTACTTTTGTAACAATATATACAAACTCGAATCGGGGATTCCCCAAGCATCAGCAAGTATTACCAACATAAATTTTAAGCAGTGTTGCCGTTTGAGAAAGAAAAAATACACCAAACTCATTTCAAAATTGCGCTAAACTTTAGCTGTGAATTTTTAATGGCAATAAGAGAAGATGTGTTTTTATGTGAATTTATTTAACCATTATTACATTTATCAAAATCAATTAAATTAAATAACTGAATATCTTTCTGGTCATCATTACGTTCGGGTGCGGTTGGTGTGCCTTCACCAGATGCCGTTTTTTTTTACAGTTTTAGTCATTTTCTTCAAACCGTGTTCAGGCAACATAAAAGTGTGGCAATCGTATCATTATAATTGAACTCTGTTAGTAAAATCAGAGACAGTCATAACATAACACTTTAATGTAAAAAAGAGACAAAATATTAAACGCATCAATAACATTGTGGTCGGGGAATACTAAATCCTTTGGGGAATTCCCAGCTCGTTATTTTCCTAACGTTTTACGGCTCTGACAATTAACTTATTGGCTTAAATTTACGATCGTCAATAATTTTTACAATTTTCTACTAGATTCCGAAAAATATTTTTTAGCGCATTGTACTGAGAAAAAAAGTGCTGAAGAGTCTAGATTTGCGCTATCTAGCGCGAAATGTACTAAAACGGCAACACTGATTTTAATGCCGGCAGTATACCTAGTCTCAGCGAGACACCCTGAGACATGCCCAGTGAATATAAATGTAAACCAATATACACATTTTTGAGGTATGTTTGTCCACACATGTTTCCGAAATTATTACGAGTAATTGGATTTTGACCTTTCTTTCTAAAACTGGGTTAAATTTTTGTTTACTAATGCATTGAAAGTTTAATACCTAGGTATATTTTTTTTAGTTGTGTATGCAACTAAGAAGGTAACAAATAAATTAAAGACAAAACTTTTTTTTTACTTAAGTAATGTCTATGTGTAATAATAAATGTTGGAAATTGAGATTTCCTCTGACCGGGGGCCCCTTTGGGCTGGGGGCCCGTGGCATTTTGCCGACTTGCCACCCTATAGTTACGCCACTGATGCCAACCCCCGTCATTCGCTTATTACATTTTTACAATAAATGATGCTGTTTTTCAACATCGCATAGCCAGCCCGTGTCCATAATGATTAATGATATCCGCCTTGAGTAAGGCAACATAGCAAAATGCTAGAGCGTTGGCGAGAGAAGCTAAAAAAAAGTATGGGCAACAAAAGGAATTTTCTGCCTGATAAAAAATGGTTGGAGTGATTACTTTGCGAACAGCGCGCGTACACACGCACACAGACATAAATACGATAATCCTCATCATGTGCCAATAATAAAACTTAATCTATTTTCAATAACCTTCCGTTGATAAATTAAGATAGTATTGAAGGAAAATTTTTAATGCACTCCATCAAAGGCGTGCAAAATACACCCGAGAGACCAACTAGCAGCACATAGCCGCGCGAGGCCAGCGCACGCCAGCAACGCACGGAGCCCGACAATGCCACTTAAATAACCAAACAGCCAGAATAATAATAACGGCACAAGCAACAACAAAGCACACAACTTGAGCGAGTGGTTAATGGCATGGCCGCGCCATTCATGGTGTGGTTGATGTTGTTGCTGGCCGGCAGGCTGTCGATTGGGCTGTTGGGTGGGCGTTTTGTGGGCTTGACTGCTTGATGGTGGCGTTGAAAGTAGCGCGCAGGGAATATGTATCAGCCGGCTAACATGCTGTCAGAGCGTATCACGGCGCTGACCCACACGGCGTATACGCAATCAATTTCACCATTAACACTAGTGCCAGTTAGCCGTAAGTTATTCGGCCTGGACGCTGCTGTACCCAACGCCAGTGGTAAGTTTTCATTACGAGCCAGCCAAAATGTAATAGCCGGGTGTGTGCAACGTGGTGTGGCATGCCTTTGTGTTTACACATTTCAAATGGCTTTATTAAGCTTGCTTGTGGTATGAGTGGTTTTTTGTTGTTGTTAACTGCGCTATGCGCATAAGTCAGCGCCATTCTGTGCTGTATTAACATATCTTATCTGAATTTCTCATTGAAATGGAAATTTAATTGTTTTCATGATGCCGTAGCAGCTGTGTTGCAACACCCAAACACACACACACAAACATTCGCAAGCTTAGCACCGTATATGTGAGTTGTTGTGTGTCCATTGTGCGCAAAGGGAGCGTAACAGCTGCGGTTACTATTGAAATTACTTGCCACACGGTCGTTAGACGCTTGTGTGACTGCATGCCGGCCGGCCATTGTGTCGAAAAAATGAAATTCAATATTTGGAAAATGTGCGTAAATGAATGAAGTCATTCACTGCTCGCCAACACACACGCGCAGCGAACACGCACACATATATACAACATGTCAGGGTAAAAGGATTCAATCTTATTGAATAAACATGCCGCATATGCTGCAGCTACTTCGTACTCGCATTTTCCACTTTCTCGCGGGTCCGCCTTCTCCCTACACGTGCTGCCTTGCTTGCTTTTTGGGTTGCTTTATTTGCCTTACCTTTTGCTGGCCACGACACACGCATACACACTGGCAAACACACACATATACTGTATTGCCTGCCTTTCTGGCCTTTCTGCCTTGTTGGTCATCGCCGGCGTAAAGCTGACTCTGTTGGCAGTTGCCAGCTGCCGTTTTGCCACAATTCTCCGCTTTCAGCCGACAATGGCTTCATTCTTTTGCCACAAACAACCGCCAACACTAACAGCCAAACACTAGGTTTTAATTGTATCTCCTTTTGGCCAACAACAACAATAAACGCTGTGTGTGCTTTGCCAATATATTTTCCTTAATTCAATATCGATGCGCCATTGGCATGTGGTTAGACATAGATACTGCTGCGCAAGCTGGCTTTTAGCTGGTCTTAGGTATCTCGCACATACATTCGTAGACATATCGTCTTCAATGTACAGCATCAGTTTTTACCGAAGTGATTTCAAGAATTTAATTTTCGTTTTTTGTTTAGCTTCAAAAAGTCTTTATGAGAAATTGAAAATGAAGTCAGTTGATTGAAATTTATTTAAGTCTTTGTATAGAACTCTAATTTTTCGAAATTTTGCATAAAATATTAATGAAAAAAATTTCACACTATTTTAGCTTTCAGCCGATAAATGTTATCAAACTCAGTTTAGAATTTATTTCTAACCAAAATAATATTTTTGACTGGTTTAAATGAAATTAGAGAGTATTTTCATTTGCATACAGTTCAGGACAAAAAATTTCACATTATCGAATTATATTTTGATCTAAAAGCAAATCTTCCATTCATATGTTATATTTTTCCAGATAAAATCAAAATATCTTTAGGAAAAGGCGGTTAACGTATGCTGAGCCAAAATACCCCTGAAAAAAATAAGTAAAATCCTGTCCAAAATATATATATTTGTTGTTGTAAAATGCAATAAAGTTCTGTCCAAAGCCTTTGATCAACATTATTTTTTTCAGTTTGGGTTACATAAACCAGCCTTTCGATGCTGGGAAAGTCGCTTTCCAATGTATTTTTGTTCCATTGTTACCGAATGTGCCTCTACTAAATTTCTCTCAGTCAATTTTCGATCTTCCAAAACCTTATCCTGTATTTTGACTATGATTTCTGGTGTTGATACGCTTTTTGGACATCCTGCACATGGATCGCCTTCAAGGCTTGTACGACCACGTACCCATCCAATTTTTCTACTGTACTTGAACGCACAGTACTTGTGCCTCTAACTGTTCAAAACTCCTTGGCGCATGTACTTTTCCCTACTTGTCACTATGTAGCAAATACTAACAAATATTTGCTGATCATGAAAATCGAGCTAAAAGCTCTGAAAGCATTAAGCGTATTCCCTTCGTAATATTTTCTAATCCCTTTTCCACAAGACAACTACTTAGCTCGATTTCAATTACTTAGTGAACGCATACAAATAAATACTATGCATTAAAAATATGAATAGAAAACTTAAATTTGGTACCCAAAACCGCAAACTGATACCAAATAATGCTATGCATATGTTAATTATGTGAATTTCCAAAACGCCAACTATGCTAATAACCAATTGATTTCATGCATACAATAAACTACATAGAATTCGTTATGGCATGTGATATTTAATATTCAAATTTAATTTACAAGCGGATACAATTTAAGAAGGCATAAATCATTTGTCGCCCTTTGTGAGTGTGTGTGCAAATTGTGTTTTGGCAACAAGTGGAAGCTCATAAGTATTATATAAGCATTTGTGCATGCTACGGCCAGAAAGTGGTTATTCAATACAAAATAATATTAAACAAAGTAAAATATGTATAACCAAGCGCACAACCGACGCAGCATTACGCAGATTGTCATTGCACTTTGTCTAGCCTTGGCTAAAATCTGTCTGCATGTATGTGTGATAGCACATCTGAACACACAGTTTTAGTTGGAAATAAATTTGCCACATGCCTGACCACAGCTACCAAATCGCTTCAGTGCGGTTATTTTGCATCAGTTGTCATTGTTGTTGCTGCTGCTCTCAGGCATTGTTTAGCAATTCAATAACGGTTTGCCACTCTCGCAGACAATCACAGAGCAGTTGAGCATACATGTGTACATAAGTGCCACAACTGCGTGTGTGTGCGTGTGCGTAGATTTTGCCAAGATGACAAAGGAGATACTTATTGCTACAAAAATACATACAAATGTGTTGTGTTGTTGTATTTGCATGACATATAGTATATTTATTTGAAACCACATAAGCAGTTAAGCCGGCGTCAACACACATCTCAAAGGAGTTCGCTTATTGAATAAGTGATGCGTGCACATAAACTCAAGTGTGGCAATATTTCAAGAAATTTAAATTAAAATTGAAGGCACAAATAAAATATTTTTATTCAAATAATTTAATTATTCAAACACTCAATACATATGTGTATGCATATTTACTTACTTCATTTATATATAATTAATTTGTGTGTCAACGCAAAAATTAATAAATATTTTTAAGTCAATAAAAATTAAGAGAAAATACCAACAAATATGCTTTGAAGGTCAGTTATTGTATACGAGGCAATTATAACTGTATATGTGAGTAGATAAATGGACAAAGTATGAAATATATGAAATTTTGCAAGTAAGTAGTTTCACATATTAAAAGGTTACGTATACGCCATGTACTACGTGTTGAGCAAGTACAAGTAAGTTCATGACGTATACGTAACCTTATAATATGTGGAACTTACTTGTTTTTGCTCAGCACATAATACATGGCGTATACGTAACCATGTGAAATTACATTATATTTAACGTGATTTACATATTAGTTACGTATACGCCGTGTATGCTTAATATCACTATAGAACTAAACTAATTTTACATATTTACTTAACTATACAGAGGAAAATTGAAGTTTTGAGCAACATTATATTTTTTTTTAACCCATACATATTACTAATCATAATTTGTATGCCTTCAATCGAGTGTATATATGCAAACTAGTCCTTCAGTTTTAGAGATAACGATTTGGAATTTCGCACATGAGCTTTACTCACCAAGACGCTACTTATTCGTCGGAACCACCCATATCGAACCACTATAGCATATAGCTGCCATACAAATTGAACTATCGGAATTAAGTACCAGTAGGGAAAGATTCTTCAATTGATCAACTATCTTCACGAAATTGGGTATAGGTAGTTTTCTTCAGTAATAGTTCAATTTACGAAGAAATCATTCACATCGGATCGCTTCAGCACATAGCTGCCATTCAAACTGACCGGTCGAAATCAAGTGCTTGTACAGAAAAATTTTTTATTTGGCGAAATATCTTTACCAAACTAGGCATTGATCATTACTTAGAGCATTAGTCCATTCTCCGAATAAATTTTGTAGATCATATCACTACAGCATATAGCTGCCATATAAACTAAGCGACCGGAATGTATAGCACGATTTTTCATTTGATGAGATATCTTCACGAAATTCGGCATGGGTTGTTTCCTAAAGCAACAGTTCAATCCACGAAGAAGTTGTTCAGATCGGACCACTATAGCATATAGCTGCCATAGAAACTGAACAATCGAAATTGAATTCTTATAAGGAATCTTTTGCATTTGTGATGGGTTTTATAGAGTCTTATTACATCGTAATCGCATGGGTATCTGTACTATGAAAACCTTTGCAAAGCAAAAATTATAATTTCATTTCCTTCGCGAAAGGATAGGAAACAATAAATGAATTTAAAGCGCCCACGCCACTAGAAATAATAAAAATATTAAATAATCCAAAAAAGCTTGCTTTCAAGTTACTCAAATCTCTAATAGTCTCAATCCTTTCGCTCACAACGCTAACCTTTCTATTATTTTACCTCGTCAAACCAAAAATCGAAAAAAGTTACCCTCTTTCACCACAATACCAAATCAGTGGCATAATTCACGCCATAAACAAGTCCAAGCACAACAAACAAAGGACATCACTCACTGCCGGCTGACACTACTGATTGTCACCACGTAGGCATATACATGTGTATTCGTGTAGTTGTGCCACGAGTAGTGGCATAGTCTTACTACCCACACATAAGTGCCCTTGTGTCCTTACGCCTTAGCTGTCTGGAGTGCACATGCATCATACAGCGCATATATCCTCTGTGATAGATGGGTGTTCGCTGCCATGACATTACCAAAAGCCTAGCCACTAACGGCGCTGGAGATTGCAGGGCAAAGCAAAAAAAACACGATTTTTTTATGCACTCGCCAAAGTAATAGTGAATTTCGTTGGGCGGAAAAAATGCAAACTCGTTAAGGCATATATGCGCTGCATTTCTTTTAAGGGAAAGTTGATAAATGTGCTTGCATAGCAGCAGTAACATTCCATTTTACTACTTTTTTAACTTCATTTGCTTAGGTTACATATGTTGTAGTTAGATTCGTTTTCCTTTGCTGGGATTTTATGTCTTTTTGAATTTCTTATTAAATTTGGTGCATGAAACCAAATATCATTTGAGAAAGAGTATCACAAAGGTATTTAGAAAAAATACTAAATTGGAATTCATTCTGTAAAATTAGTGTAAATTAGTCGCTAGTGAAAACTGTGCCTGTTAAGTATATATATACTTAGTTGTGACAATTTTGTGTTGTTTGTAAGAAAATTTATTGAAATCTGTGAAAAAAGACGGCAACATTGTTCTGGTAAGTTTTAACTAACTGATTGATGCATTACATCGAAAGGCAAATGCGAAGACAAAAACGAAAAATCTTGTTTTGTCTTTTCCCAATTCTGTTAGTGGTGGCACTTAACGAAATACTAATCCAGCTCAATGAACGAGGAGCCACAGCAGTAGTATATGCTGACGATATTGTATCACAGCTGTTTCCATGCACAAGCAGTGAGTTTATGGAAACAAAAATATTTGGTAGTAGAGATCAATACCAAACGGACATTTTCATTCGAAAAGCAGCAACATTTTCTGCTGTATGAATCAAGAACAAAGGAAATTAGAACAAGTTAAGTTATTAGCACTGCGATATCCTGAACCAGCTCAAAATAAGACTATATTCTCCAAATGTTGGATTTCAAAAATGACTTCCAAGTTCTAGGCTGTCCTGTACAAACTCAAAATAACTTTGAACAGATAAGACTAAAGTTGAATTTCAATAGTGACTTCCAGGTGAGAATACCCATGAGGAGAATGGAGAAGAAGTTTAGTAGGCGAGGAAGATACAATCTCTATATATACCTACAGGTCCAAAATAGACTGCTATGTAGGGCATACTCTGAAGTTATTGAAAACACTCTCTCCATCCGTCTATCAAGCTCAGCTTATGAAGAATCTTCCAAACGGTAGTACAAGGCACAGAGTAGGTCCTTGAAATTCTACTGAACATTTACGGCTGGATACAGAGTGCTAAATTTAAACAGATAGCCAGGCAGCGTTATTAGTCTTATCGTCGTCAAAGATTGTTCCAAGCATGATCAACAAATTGAGGAAGGCTGTAAGCTCATAGGCAGGTCTACTGCACTTCTCTATAATTTGGGTTCCGTTCAAAGAAAAAATCAGCTGAAATCGAGTTCTTGTAATTAGTGGTATTAAAAAAATTGTTTTGAAATTAGTTTACAATGTTACCAATTGTATGTAGGCTTATTATTAACAATGTATAGTAACTTAAATCAAAAGGAACTACTAAATATCGGTTTAGTAGACGAAAACCTTGACAAACTGTGTTATTACCAATCGCCATGATGCGTGATATTCTCAATTGCCATGCAGAGTTACATATAAGCATATAATCATATGTAAGTGAATATAAAATTGTAAGTTTTTGGCGACTCCAGCCAGTTTAGTCACTGTAATCGGTTTAAAATACCAACACTTTACTCACATTCAATATTACTTATACGCCATGACGCTCCATTAATTAGAATAGGAGTAGCGATTTACAAAGAATTGGAGCATACACAAAGGCGCATGCTACAAATGTTTCTAACATTCAACATTACTCATACGCTATGGTGCACCTTTAAGTAGAATAGTTTTATTATAGCGAGTTGCTAATAATTGAAGCATATACAAAGGCGCAGACTTACAGTATAAATTTCTAATGTTCAGAAATACTGCCGTATGGGTGCACCTTTTAGTATATATTTAAAATAGTTTTTTAAGAGCGAGTTCTAAGAATTGAAGCATACACAAAGGCGCAAACTAAACAAAACGAGAATGTACTTATATTAGTTACACGCTCAAACCCTATTTAACAGCAATTTTTATTCACCGAAAATTTAAATGCTTTCTATCTCCCACTTAACAACGTAAGTGGAGAAAAAACACACGCATACAAACAACTATATACAAAGAAGTCACAGCGTAGACACTTTTCAAAAAACAAAAGAAAAAAGCAGCGACGCAGTTAAATAAAATGCAATAAACACTGCGACAGTCGTGACAAAACAATTGACTTAGCACCCAACCAGCTGTTGCCACACAGCCGTGCGCGATACTGTTAGCGCGTTTGCGAGCACACATATATACATATATGTGTGTTTGTGTGAGTGTACAACAGCGCTCACCCTCGGGTGCTAGCACCGAATATATATGCATGTCTGCGCTCGGCGCTTTGCCCTCACGCCTGAGACAAAAGCTGCGCGCCGCGGTGGCACTTTGCTTTGTGCGCCGCGCGCTATGCTTCGGTGTGTGTGTGTGTGCTGCGCGCTGTGCGAACATGTGGCGACACACAATTTGAGCGCACACCTTCTGCCATGCCGACGCATTTATTACAATGCCCTTTCGCAAGCTCCCGGTTGGCTAGTAATTTTGTTTATTCCTTGACTATTGTCGCTTGCCAATTCAATCTGTTTCCACTTTTGCTACACATTTGCTGAATTTATTTGCTTTTTTCTCCACGGCGCACTGCAGTGGACACACGCGCAAACATATGTATATAACTGCATGTGTCACTGAGGCGCTGTGCCGCACAATTGTTTTTTCGATTTCGCGCACACATTCGCAGAACGGCAAATTACGCTGATGACTGAGCTGGTGTTGGCGCAGCGGCTTAGCTCCGCTGAATCGCTTTGTGACATTTTCCAATTGGCTGTTGCTTGGTGGCTTCCATTTGCCGGGCATAAGCTAATTGTTTGGCTATTGCTCTCATCGTCGGTCGTCGGTCGGTTTGACCGCCATTCATTTGACCTTGTGAATATGCTATACAGATTTAGTGCGCGGGCTATGCAATACTCAATGTGTCTGTGTGTGCAGACATTCAGCGCGTACGCAGTTGGCGCTATGGAAAAGTATTCGTATTTGTATTCCTTTTCAGCAAATTTCTATCTTTTTCCATTTCCAATTACGATTCACCGCAGTCAACAAACTGGGCGCTCACTGCCTGAACCTAACGCGCGAGGTCATATGCATGGCGGCGCTCGACAGCAAACGCAGTTCCTGCTCCCATTGCGATTTGTTTGAGATTCGGCTACGAAATTAATGGCGCAAATGCTGAATGTGGTGGAGTGTGGCGGGTGGTTGGCGCATAGCTTTGTTCAAGTGCCGCGCCAATTTAAACATAATTAGCTACTAATACACAAAAATCTCCAGCAGCTTGTACTCAGCTGTGCTCACTATTTACTCTTTGCTACTGTCAACTTGCCGCTGGCAAAGCTTGAAGGACAATACAAATTTGCACAACTGGCAATTTCGGCGCCAAGCAATTTCGTCCCGTCACTTTGGTTAATGAATGAATGAATTAGTGCTGCCGATTCGCAAGTCGGTGTGTTGTTGTGCATGTATTAGCGCTGAGTTAGCTTTGAGTCTGTCATGAGCACTTACAAATTCTTTACTAATTATCTCTACAGTGCAGTTCTCACTGAGTATGTACTATATTAGGCTTGACATATTATCATTTAAGCCTCCATTGTCACATTCTATGCTCTCTTATTATTAAAAGCTAATTTCGATTTGAGACAATAAAATGAAAAATCTAATATATGACAGCCATGAAGAGCTAAAGTCTGGCGGAATAAATCTGTAAACTCTTTTGTAATTGAGAAGTGCAGGTCCGCATCTAAGTCCGGCTTTTTGTCATTTGATGGCTCTAGCAGTTAGTGATATAATAATGATAATTTTAATCTAGACATATGAAGCAGAAGCAGAACAGAAATAACAACAGAAACTGCGTTTCCACATTAATGAATTAGTTAATGTCTCAGGTTATTTTTTTTTTTTTTTTCAGTTTTAGTTTCCGAAGGAAAATCTTCCAAAAACACTGCCAAAGTGAACTGACATCATGCATGGATCAAATGGTCTACTAAAGCATACCTCTTTCAAGACCACGCCCATACAGTATTAAAAGCTGTGCTGGACTTGCATAGCAGTATGAGTACATACTAACCCTTAACTCCGGCTGCTGTAGATTGTATTTGGACCTGCAGAACCGCCGTTAAGCACTTCTCTGACCCAAAATGGACAATAAATGTTTTTCATGTGTCTTATGCTTCTCCGCTGTCTTTCTTTCTTAGTTCTTGAAGTGCTATTGCGGACCACTCCTTCAATTTAGTCTACACCAGTTCTGATTGCAGCATGTGACTCATTATGTGGCCGGGCGTAATCCTTTCCTTTGTTGGTTCTTCTATGGTGGCTCTCTCTACTGCATACCTCTAACAGGAAAAAAATATGTGCCTTGCGTTTTCAGAAGCATTTCCACGGAAGAAATATTGTGTTTTGTCATCGTGGCCAAAATCTGTATAGATATTCCCTGAAGCAGCCATGTGCCGATAAGAACTGCGTTAAATAGCAGTTTGTCTCACTGTGTTGTCTGTCAACTCCGGCTAGTACATTCTTAATTAACCTATATGTCCATTTTAATTTATCTGTCGCATCCTACTGCTTTTGCCAATCATCAAGATTTGTCTTCCCTCCTTTTTGCGCTCGTCGGCCGTTAGGTGCCTACTCATATCTTTTGTTTTATAATAAACTCGACTTAACTCAGCGGCCATTATATCCACCACATATGTGGTTAATTTACTTTTTTCAGTCAATAAAATCCGCGTTTGCAACTGACCGAGGGTTCCATAAAATTTCCAAAGGTGCTGCTTCAAGTGAAACAACGTGGAGTGGTTGGTTTCGTCGTTAAAAGGCCGAAAACCAAAAACGATGAATTGCAAACGTTGCTCGATAAGGATGTATGCCAAATACAAGAAAAACTCGCTTCAGCCTTGGGAGTCACCGGTCAAGTCATTTGAAAGCTACTGCGCGCGGTGAGAATACTTGAAAACAAAAAACTTTGGTTCCTTATGATTTGAAACCAGGAACGCTGAGCTTTGCTTTTTGATCTATGAACCATTGTTCTTTCAGCAAAAATTAAATGGGTTTCTTCATCAATTCGTAACAGTTGATGAAAAATGTATTCCAAAGCAAACAGGATTTTTTGAATCTGGCGCCATCTAAATGTCGACTGGTGCGTTAAAATTTTTCAATGGACCAAGCAAGTTTATAGCAATGATTGCCTATCCCGTAGCAGAATGCACGAGCGATTTCAAGGTTTTCAAAGTGGTCGTGAGGACATAAACGACTATCAACATGTGGGCCAATCAAAATCCGTCATCACCGGATATTCCATCGAAACTGTGCGCGAAATCATCAATGAAATTCATGGAAATGGAATTAAACATCACAAAAACATCGATTTATCGCGATTTTAACCCAAAATTTGGGCTTGCGAAAGGTGTGTGTACGGTTTGTTCTGCACAAATTGACTGACGACCAAAAATTGCTCAGAATCCAACATTCGAAGGACGATTATTGACCAAAAATCACATTTTAACCATTAACCACTCCCCATATTCACTTGATGTGGCACCGTGTGAATTCTTTCTTTTCGGAAAAATGCATTTGCTCATGAAAAAAAAGCGCTGTGCAGACGTAGAGGCCATTCAAAAGGCTTGCACCGGCATACTGGCGGCCATAACATTAAAACATTTTAGGGACTTTGTTTAATTTTCAATTTTTGGGTACTTTTTTGTCACAATTTATTATAAATCTTGAGTGCACAACTTACCATAGTGCTAAGAGCTTCACACTAACTACTACTCCTACTTTAAATAGAACTTATTTCTAATAGAATTTTCCACTGGGCAAGCAATAGCAAATCATTAAATTTTTATGAATAATACAATTATATAAAAGTTTATTCTACTGACAAAAATAGTAGGGATTATCATGGTTCAGATCACCGGCAAAAGTAATAGCTTTCTTCGGTATATCTAACACTCTTATGCTTCAGTGATCGTATGGAAAATTTATTATTTTATGAACTTATGGAACACACAACTAATTTTCATAAAAGCGCGAAATTGTGTTATCACTTAAATATTTACATATATATATTTTAAGTACACTTATTTCTAATAAAACATTTTCTGACCACACTCTTTCGAAAAAAAATATACATTTTATATCTACCAAGTGCAATATGTATGCTATCAGACTTTATGTGCTTTAATAAATTAGCTAATTATACAATTATTTACACTTAATATTTTACGAGCAAATATTTGTTCAAAATTGCCATTGCGTATAGTCATAAATCACAGACATTGTGTAAAATTTATTGATTCAACATTATTTCATCGTTTTCGGTGTAAATGCGCGCAGTCACGTTTATATTATTATACAGGCGTATATACCCAAAATGAAGTACTACATAGGTGTGTGAAGAAAGTTCTCAAAGTGGGTCATAGAGTACTCCGAAAATAACCAATTCGAGTTTAAATCGAGTTGACTTGAAAATACTCATATTTAACCGCTTTGTGACGTCCGAGTATTTTCTAGAGTATATCTGGAGGATGGAGTCATGTGTAGAAGTTCACGCAAGTGAGGAAAGTTCTCTGATCGCCATTCACTTGGGAGTGGCCAGAAACGATTCTTTTACATATGACTCAAGCAGCTCACGACTTCCGGTCTCTGACCAAGTATCCTCTGGGTAGCCTAAGAACATCCGTTTGAAGGCGAGCTAAAGTGAGAAGGCGAAATATCCCCTACTTAGGGTTGTGCGCTGGGTTTGGGACCCGCCACGTAAAAAAACGCACCAATGAAAACAACCAAACAGCCTCGGATGAGAGACCCCCTTTTGATGACGACCATGGCAAACGAAATAAGGACTATGATTTGAGGGCATGCACCTGGAATGTCCGGTCCCTTAATTGGGAAGGTGCCGCTGCCCAGCTGGTTGATGTCCTCGTGAAAATAAAGGCTGACATCACCGCCGTCCAAGAAATGCGATGGACGGGACAAGGACAGAGACGAGTAGGTCCTTGTGACATCTACTACAGTGGCCATATAAAGGAGCGCAAGTTTGGTGTTGGATTCGTGGTGGGAGAGAGACTCCGTCGCCGAGTACTATCATTCACTCCGGAGAATGAACGTCTAGCCACAATCCGCATCAAAGCGAGGTTCTTCAACATATCGCTGATTTGCGCCCACGCCCCGACGGAAGAGAAGGACGATGTGACCAAAGATGCCTTTTATGAGTGCTTGGAGCGCACTTATGAGAGATGCCCCCGCCACGATGTCAAAATCGTGCTTGGCGACTTCAACGCCAGGGTGGGCAAAGAAGGTATCTTTGGCACTACGGTCGGTAAATTCAGCCTCCACGAGGAAACATCCCCAAATGGGTTGAGGCTGATCGACTTCGCCGGGGCCCGAAATATGGTTATCTGTAGTACTAGATTCCAGCATAAGAAGATACATCAAGCTACCTGGCTGTCTCCGGATCGAAAAACCACCAACCAGATCGATCATGTTGTGATAGACGGAAGACACGTCTCCAGTGTTTTAGATGTGCGTGCGCTCCGAGGTTCTAACATCGACTCGGATCACTATATTGTTGCAGCAAAAAACGCACGCCAACAAACACAAGGAAGGTACGACGTCGAGAAGCTGCAATCACAACGGACAGCCAAACGATTTTCTACTCGGTTTGCACTCCTGCTCTCTGAGAGCACTCGTCAACAACTCGGTATAAGGGAACTATGGGACGGCATCTCAAACTCCTTACGTACAGCTGCCACCGAAACCATTGGTTTTCGGAAAGCGCAAAAGAACAGCGGAGAGAAAACAGGCTGCCTACCTCGCAACGTTACGATCGACCACAACACGTGCGGGATGGGATAGATACCGAGAGTTGAAGAGGGAAGCAAAACGCATTTGTAGACAGAAAAAGAAAGAGGCCGAAATGCGTGAGTACGAAGAGCTTGATAAGCTGGCCAACAGGGGTAATGCTCGAAAATTCTACGAAAAGATGCGGCGGCTTACAGAAGGTTTCAAAACCGGAGCATACTCTTGTAGAACCCCCCAAGGTGATTTAGTCACCGATGCCCAGAGCATACTTAAATTATGGAGGGAACACTTCTCCAGCCTGCTGAATGGCAGTGAACGTACAACGCCAGGAGAAAGCGACCCCGATTCCCCAATCGATGATGATGGAGCAGACGTTCCATTGCCCGACCATGAAGAGGTTCGAATAGCAATTGCCCGTCTGAAGAACAACAAAGCGGCAGGGGCCGACGGATTGCCAGCCGAGCTATTCAAACACGGCGGCAAAGAACTGGTAAGGAGCATGCATCAGCTTCTTTGTAAAATATGGTCGGACGAAAGCATGCCCAACGATTGGAATTTAAGTGTGCTATGCCCAATCCATAAAAAAGGAGACCCCACAATCTGCGCCAACTACCGTGGGATTAGCCTCCTCAACATCGCATATAAGGTTCTGTCGAGCGTATTGTGTGAAAGATTAAAACCCACCGTCAACAAACTGTTGGACCTTATCAGTGTGGCTTTAGACCTGGTAAATCAACCACCGACCAGATATTCATCATGCGCCAAATCTTGGAAAAGACCCGTGAAAGGAGAATCGACACACAACACCTCTTCGTCGATTTCAAAGCTGCTTTCGACAGCACGAAAAGGAGCTGCCTCTATGCCGCGATGTCTGAATTTGGTATCCCCGCAAAACTAATACGGCTGTGTAAACTGACGCTGAGCAACACTCAAAGCTCCGTCAGGATCGGGAAGGACCTCTCCGAGCCGTTCGATACCAAACGAGGTTTCAGACAAGGCGACTCCCTATCGTGCGACTTTTTCAACCTGCTTCTGGAGAAAATAGTTCGAGCTGCAGAACTCAACAGAGAAGGTACCATCTTCTATAAGAGTGTACAACTGCTGGCGTATACCGATGTTATTGATATCATCGGCCTCAACACCCGCGCCGTTAGTTCTGCTTTCTCCAGACTGGATAAGGAAGCAAAAGAAATGGGTCTGGCAGTGAACGAGGGCAAGACGAAATATCTCCTGTCATCAAACAAACAGTCGTCGCACTCGCGACTTGGCACTCACGTCACTGTTGACAGTCATAATTTTGAAGTTGTAGATAATTTCGTCTATCTTGGAACCAGCGTAAACACCACCAACAATGTCAGCCTGGAAATCCAACGCAGGATTACTCTTGCCAACAGGTGCTACTTTGGACTGAGTAGGCAATTGAAAAGTAAAGTCCTCTCTCGACGAACAAAAGCCAAACTCTATAAGTCGCTCATAATTCCCGTCCTGCTATACGGTGTAGAGGCTTGGACGATGACAACAACCGATGAGTCGACCTTAAGAGTTTTCGAGAGAAAAGTTCTGCGAAAGATTTATGGTCCTTTGCGCGTTGGCCACGGCAAATATCGCATCCGATGGAACGATGAGCTGTACGAGATATACAACGACATTGACATAGTTCAGCGAATTAAAAGACAGCGGCTACGCTGGCTAGGTCATGTTGTTCGGATGGATGAAAACACTCCAGCTCTGAAAGTATTCGACGCAGTACCCGCCGCGGGAAGCAGAGGAAGAGGAAGACCTCCACTCCGTTGGAAGGACCAAGTGGAGAAGGACCTGGCTTCGCTTGGAATATCCAATTGGCGCCAAGTAGCGAAGAGAAGAAGCGACTGGCGCGCTGTTGTTGACTCGGCTATAATCGCGTAAGCGGTGCCTACGCCAGTAAAGAAGAAGAAGATATCTGGGTAAAGTCTCTCGCAACCACTTTCAAACCACTGCCTCAAGGGAACTGCTCTCAAATCACTGCCGCTGGGAAACTCCAAGAATTATTTCAAAGTAAGTACTTTCCGTTTTTTATACAATCTTTTCAGGCAAAACAAGTCGATTTTTTTAACTTAATATTTTTTCAAATTATTATTTTTTCAGTGGTCGACGATTGCTAATTCAGTTTAATACATACATAACTAAAGGAACTTATCTCCGTGGATCATAGAGTAGTCTGAAAATGTCCTAATCGATTTCAAATTTCGATTACTTAAGTATGACCATAATACACCACTTTATGACATCCTAGTACATTTTAGAGTATCTTTAGGAAATTACTTTTGTGACTACTTTCGAGTAACTACTCCATGGGTTAACTGTACGAAAGTACTTTTCGTTATTTAATGGAAGCTTTCAACCAAAAAAAGTATGTTATTTAATTTAATATATATTCCTAAGTTGTTTGTTGTTATTTTTTCAGAGATAGACGATCATTATTTCAGGAGCAATGCTGGTGCAACAATCAGCTGTTAAAGCACTTACGCTGGTGCAATCTCCTTTAGAGAAAACTACTTTCTGGACCACTTAATAAGCTCAATAAACCACAAATGGACCACATTTTAAAAAAGTCTTGAGGGATATATGTATATATGTATAGAAAAATTTGTTGACTATATATGCAAAACTGTGTGAGTTTGAGCTTAAGCAATTTAAGTTGAAAATTAAATCAGCAGCAACAGTTGTTTACGTCATTTTCGCAGGCTTTCAATACATGCCCGTTTATATACACCCACGCGCTTTTATACATGCAATTACGCCAAAAATGTCTAAAGGCTTTAGCCAAGCCTATACAAGGCTCTTTTGACTTTCGCACCATTCGATAGCGCACATGTTATTAACAATGGCCCGAGGAACAATTGGTGACAGCGCCAATTTGCGAAATTTATATTTATAACCGTTTTATGTACGAATGCTATTTAATGTGCGTGCCGAATTTTATCCTTTGCTTGTGTATATGTGTATGCGTGTGTATGAATTTTAATACGACACTGTGTTGTTGTTAATAACATTTGGTGATTTATTTATACGGCATCGATGTAATTTATAGCCACAGCGCTTAATAATTAGGGTGACTTTTGAATCTTTTATGGAGCGTGCACGCAAAGGGAAAGAGCTAAATGCGGCGGCTTAAGCTTTGCAGCTGGCGCCAGATGCCGGAATTTGAGGGCTAATAGACTCTTTAACAGTAGTGTATGCAAAGTGGATTGGAAACGCTGTAACATATTGTGAAAATATATATCCTTTTTATAACAAAAAGGATTAAAAGGGATTAGGGTGCTTATAACCTTACTAATTTGGCCGCTTAACACCGACATTGGTTCATTTACCATGTCCGAAGACGCAACTAAGCCTTCAGGAAATTAAACACACAAACTAAAGGTAGATTAGATGCCTGACGATACACTTAAGGCGCTATCAGACTCATTGGGGAACCACAGGCACTAAAGTACCCACACTCCATTATGTCCTATATAAACCACCCTGTACTTCATCAATACATTAAATTATTTTATTTAATCTCCTGTTGATGTCTGCAAAGTTTCGGCCAAAAATATTGATAATTTATCTTTACAAGTTCGTCAATTTGTACTCATGTGTTCTGTAGTCTCTTCTTCTGCTACTTTCTAAAAGCTTCAAAAGGGTCATGGTATAGTGTTCCTAATCTGCTGGCGCTTAACTCCTACTGGAGTTCTCATGTCATTCATTTGCTTCACAGTTCTTAGGAAGACTATGTTCCAGAACCCAATAGCAGGTTTATTGTGAAATTGGATATCAGAGCCATCAGGAAATCACGATATTCTCTCTCCAACTTGTGTGAAAACCAAAGAGACCTTAGTATTTTCATATCCGATTGATTATCTATATATATAGGTACTTCTAATAGACACAGACGAAGTCCTGAGCCCACTTGAAGGAGTGCTGAGTCCCCTATTACCCAAAGAAGTACAAATAAATGGATACTCGGATGATAACGCAGTGATCATTAGGGAAAAAATGCATACACGACAAAAGTTAAAGAATGGCTTATGGAAATAAAGCTTAAACTATCTGGCCAAAAGACGGAAGCCATAATAATTATAAGCAAGAAAAAGCCAGATCGGTATTGATGGATATACCACTACGACACAGCAGTCATTGAAATATCTAGAAGTGGTGAAAGACTCGATCTAGAAAAGGCCTTCGAAAAAGCGTCAAGGGTGGTGGCGGCGCTAGAAAGATGTTGATGAACCAAACCACAGTAGACGATTCCTTTTGTAAGTCAGTCGATAATCTAACTAAATACAATCAGGGTTGAATGGGTTTACCGAACTTTATCACATCAGGCGGTTGGAACCATAGCAGGTCTAATGCCACCAGACAAAATAGCCATGGAAATTAAGCAAATATTCGATAAAACAAAAAGCACTGACTCGCTTAGCTTAAAAAAATAAGAGATTAAGAAGGAAAGACTAAGAGGCCCTAAAGGAATGGCAGAAACGATGGGATGAAGCAACGGCGGGGTGATGACCGCGCAGACTTATTAGACGCGTACAAAGATGGGTAAAATATTGGAAAACTGATTTCTGTCTTACGCAATTTTTAAGAGGACACGGCTATTATAGAGAATATCTGTGCAAATACGGACACGATGACGAAACAAATTGCTCCTTCAGCAGCAGCAGCAAATGCTTTAAATATCTTTTCTTCCTGTCTAAGGTATGAAAAAGAGAAATTTGAAGTAGAGAACTTAATAAACGATCGAGTGACGTTGGGGAATATCGTGCCTTACATTATAGCCTCATATAATATTCAATCGAAGGTGGTCTGAGACAAAGTGAGAGCGTGGGCAGCTATATCTACGCAAGAGCTAAGGAGGAAAGAGTGGCGAGGCAGCGAAAATAGAAGGATTAACCGAACTTAGGGCAAAAATGACTGACTGAAGAGCCGAATGGCTGAGCTTGTCCCCACGATGGGATGTCTAACGGCTGTCCTGTGGACCGACTGCGAGCAATGACGATAGAGTTCAGGGTTTAGTACCACTACCTACCGTGCCGCAAGTTCTACTTGGGTCCCAACGGAGGTGTATCTTCAGCGGTATCTTTGAAGACTCCACTCCGATCAAAAAAAAAAAAACAAATCTATATGAATAAATGTATTTTGTGTTTCTTATTGATGACGAATAATTCTATAGTTTTCAATTTATTTCAAAGTTCTTGCATTATCCATTTTAAAAACGCTGTGCAAAGAGCACATATTATTACAAAAAAACGAACACAGGAATCCATTACAAATATAATTTTTCTGACACTGATCTATTTATAGTGCATTAAAGCCACATATTTCATTACTCGGAGCTGCCGGTTTGTGACACGACAAATGAGCATGACACGCCGCATTCACATTTCATGACTTTCCATTCATAAAACATAAATTCTTACGCGTATTTATAAACATTTCCTATTACAGCGCCACTATAAGTCCTTAGAAATATACATACATAAATGTTGTTGCTGCTATTTGCGCTTGTATGTGATCCAGCGCTTAGTGTGAAAATGTCTAAAAATGTGTCAATAAAGCGTTAGCCCGGCACCAACGAATCTCTGTCATGAATAGTAGATTTCGATATTCATATATTCCCCAAATCCCCCCGCCTCCCTTTCGATATCACACTCACAAGGTAACGCTTCCATTTTGTGGGCTCTTGCGCCTCAGCGCTAGTCCATCGATAGTTGAATAGTAGCTAAAGAAGTTATTATTTCATATCACGTATTTTATTACAACGTTGTGTAAGAACACTCGTACACACAATCGCCACACGCGAGGCAAAGCGTATAAATTCATGACAGCAAACAGATGCGTTGTGCTTTGCCGAAAAAATACTTTGTTACTTCAAGTAGCTGCTCAGAGGCTACCGACGTCAGCGCGTATCATGTGTAATGCACGTACGTTTACATATGTATGTGTGTATTTTTTTTTTTTTTTATTTATACAGCAGGTTCGCTTTACGCTTATGGCTGGCCAAGACCGTGCATTCTCATGTGTGTTATCATTGGAAATCTTATGCTGGAGTATATTACCAGGAGTGGATATTAGCCCAGTGAGCATTAAATAGATGCTAACTGAAGCTATAAGATTATGATTCCCAGATTTTTATAACTGAACAAGGTTGTATTAAAATCGCCACAAAGTATGTGATACTCAGAAAAATCGTTGAAGAACCCATAATATATGTTGATAGATATATAAATTATCAGATTGACGAACTGATGGATTCAGCCAGGTAAGTCGGTTCGTACATACGCAAACTAGTTCCTCAGTTTTTGAGATATCGTTCTGAAATTTCACTTACATTATTCTCACCCAAAGAGGCTGAGACTGCGCTCTACACCAAGCGCGTAGGAAAGCTAGTATTTAATAAAACAACTTTTTGTATTTATTTCTTTATTTTTGTCCTTTTTTCGATTATTTATATTTTTTATACATTCTTCTTTCGTCAATTTTAGATACAGGAAAAATATGATGAACCAACTAAAGCTACCAAATCTATTTCAAGTTGAGTCCATATGATCAGAATGGCTACGGATTTATCTACATCGACCCCCATTATTTGAAAAGTATTTTCCACCACTATAAGAACAGCACCATGTCTGGTACACCACCTAAAAAATTAATGGATTTCTTGGAGAGAGTTTTGTGGCTCGTCCATGAACTCGGATTCAGTGCAATACTATTCTTATCCGTACGACGTATAGTTAGTTAATAAAAGAGATAAATTTTTAATATATGCAAAAAGGTATTTAATTGAAACCATTCAGTAAATAAAATACACAAGCTTAAATGCCAAATTTTCATTTAGAAATTCCAAACACTTTGCCGTTAGTACTCATCTTCCTTGTCGTCTCCAAATTAATATTCCTGCCATTGGTAGCATAGGTCATCATTCTTCATCTGAAATGAAAAAACCGAAACTAATTATTTAGTATATTTTTTGAAAAATTTTTACCTTGACTCGGCTTGAAAAAAATTAGATGTTTTAGTTACGAAAAAAATTTTGGATATCCAGCATTCAGTGACTAGATAATGTAATTTGAAGGATGTGTGAAAAATTTTAGAATAAAAAAAGAGCTACTCTGTTTCGAGTGGAGTACCGTAAGGCTCGATTTTAGGACCCCTGCTAAGGAGACACCAACCAAAAGCCCTTAAATTAATTGCACACGCAGATAACCTTAATGTGGTAGCAGTGGCTAAACACCTATATAATCTCCGGATCAAATGCAATGAATGCATAAACGGTCTGCGCAAATGGGCTCTCAATAAGTTTCGAACTGGCTAAGCAAAAAGACAGTCTTGTAAGAGTACTAGGAAAGTGGAGAAAAATATATCTCATACTATAGTGGAGTGCGAGATTCATCCATAATCACAACTTAAATATCTGAGAGTAATAATAGACTCAAGGCTCTAATTTAAGGATCAGCTAGAATACACCGCAAGTATAGCGAAAAAAATTCTGAAGACCTTATCGAGAATGATGGCAAATGAAGACTGTGTGCATTCCATGCGGCTTCTATATGGATCCAGGCGCTAGGCATCGAAGCATATGCTAAACAAACAAGCACAGTGCACAGGTTGTTGCCACTAAGAGTTATCAGTGCTTTCCGAACAATATCATGTGATGTTTCTGAAGTAATAGCCAGCATGATGCCCATTGACATTCAGGGTGACAGAGCGGGTATACAAAAAAGGACAGAGAGTCAAAAGTTTAATAATATGGCAGTAGCGGTGGCAAACCAAACTCAAAGGACGGTGGACTTATAGACTGATACCGGAGATCTTTTCGTGGATCGATAAACGACATGGGGACCTGAATTTCCACCTAACCTAAATACTAACTGGACATGGGTACTTAAGAAGCTACATTTACGGATTCCAGCACGACAGTAGTATAATGTCCTAAGTACTAGAGAAAATCTTGAAACTACACTCGGTGGTACTTTTACGGTGGAAGATTTGACGTCACTCATTTTTCAGTCCACTAAAAACTGGAAAGCTGTCAGTGAGCGGCAGCCTCAATCATGACAAAACTGAGACACATAGAACAGAGTGGGTGTTCGTCAGTCCATGCTATAGAGGAGACTTAAATGTCTTATCACTCCCACGAAGTGTTACTCAATCAGGGCCCGAATCGCGGCACACGTTAACGAGCGAAATTTATGAATATTTTTTGTTTTCGGATCGTTGTAGTCGCTATCGAATAGGCACTTTCGAAATTTGAAATTTTCTCATTCGATAACGAGTTCTTGTTTGTACGAAAGAATCAAAATTTCATTCGTTAGCTATTTGAGAAACGTTATAGCACAAATTAAATAAAAAATTTGAATATATCCGCTAAAAATAATCCGAGGGGCAAAATGTAAGTTATTTTTCATTTATTTAGTTTATTTAACATGTAATATAATTATAACTAATAATTTAAGAACCAATGTAAACAAAATAAATATGCGTCAAAATAATTTGATGAGTGACTTTATGCTACAGCATCAGGACTTGGCAAAAAATATTTTGCCTAATTGTGGGCAAGGCAAAGTTGCAGCAAATAAGCTATGGGAGGCATTGACTTTAAAACTGAACGCTGCCGGGCCACCGTTGAAAGATGCTAAATCTTTGCGAAAAGTAAGATAAATAAAATAAGAGATGATTAAAATAATAATAAAATACAAAAATAGGTATTTGCTGATCAGAAGCACAACATAAAAAAGAAAATTTCTTTCAACAAAGCTTCAAAACAAAGGACTGGTGGTGGTCCGTACGAGGAAAAGCTATTAACTGCAGCAGAAGAGCAACTCCTCCAAGCTACGGGGATAGATGTTGCTGTAGAAGGGTTGACCGTAATAAAATCTTTTGGAAATGTAGAGCCCGAAGAAGGATTAAATGAGATGGTAGAAATGATTATAGATAGCGAGGAAGGAGAAGATCCGATTCCATCCACCAGTCGCAGTGCGACAAAATCATGTAAAGCGAGACCCACGGTCGAAAGTGAAAGGTTTCTCTTTAAAAATGCAATTTACGCGCATATGAAGGCAAGCGCAAATAAATAAAAATCTTGAGAAACTACTTGCGCTAAAGGAGAGATCTCTTCAAATAAAAGAAGAGGCACATGCTGCAGATATGAAAATAAAAGCTGTAGAGTTGCAGATTAAAACTCATGAGCTTGATATTTTAAAGAGAAAAATCCATAAATAAATACCAATATATAAGATATGTTAATTCCAAGTTCTTTATTGAAAATATATTTTTTTAAATAAAATATGAATTCAAATGTTGTTGGAACGTTTAATTCAATTATTATCTAAAGACAACATAATGTGATCTCTAATTTTATGACCAATTTTAGTTAATTGAGTCTCATTTCCGGTATCTATTTCTGTATCATTATTTTCGTTTACAAAATATCTGCAATATGTTGAATTTTTAAATTGTATGCAGATGTTATGCAACACTGCACATACATTGCCGAACTTTGCCATCTTTTCAGGACTATACCCTACAATTTTACATACTGTGCTTTGACACATTCCAATTAAAAAGTCGTTTCCAACTGAGTGTTGATAGCCTCCACTCGCCAAAAGGGACAAAGTCGCTGCTAATTGAAGAATTGGTGGTACTGCGGCTGACAAATGCCCGTTAAATTCTATTTCCGATAGTATGAATGTAATGCGTCTTTGGTTAGTCTAAACCGCTTCCTGAATCTAATTAAAAATGTTCTTACGCTGCTTCGGGTAAAGCCATGGGATTACTTTTGTCACGAATCCTGGACCTTATGGCCATTTGCTGATGTTCTTCATCTGAATCAGATCATCAAAAACTCGTCAAAGTTCATTTTTTTTGCCTGCAAAAACTAAATTTAGTAAATTTATATATAAACGTATAATAAATTTGAATATTTACGTTCAATTCCGATTCAAATATTTCTTTCTTTTGTTTTGTTTCGTTATTCGAAAATGTCATTTAGAGCTACACCAGGGAAGTTATTTCATAAAATTTCTATTCGTTTCGCATCGAGTGCGCCGATCTGCACACTCGACACGTTACGAAATTTCATTCGATACGATTACTTGCTCGCTCACGACTGCCGCGATTCGGGCCCAGATGGTTTCATGGGAGAGTCTGGAGTTAGGAGTAAGTTAGATTTAGCTGATTAAAGTTCCGCACTCCGGCTTCCACCTACTTAATAAAAAAGGATCTCACTGCTCTCGTACAATAATTATAAAAATGGCTTTTTACGGTGATCTATTTCAAGGTGCCTACTTTTTCAAACAAACAAAAACTTCAAATTTATTAAGGAATGTTTTTTTATTCGAAAGAGCATTCTGTGGCATTAATTTTTTTAAGATTATCTCTTTAAATTGTTAAAAACTGCAACCCTGAACACAAATTTAATGGTCGCTTTCCTCTCCTAAACATGATTGGGTTATCTTTCCATGCATATGTATGTATCTAGTAGTAGCGTATATAGTCATACACTAATGTGTATCTGCAACATCAACACTGAAGCAAGTTAAGTGCAACTCAAAAAATTTTGCTGCTATAAAAAATTGCGTTATGACCATTTAGCGTATATTTATGAGCGCATCGTGAAAGCGGCAGAGCAGCGCAGCGCAACAACATCGATACAAAGATGTTTTAAGGCGAGCAACATGCACACAGAACTACATGTGTGTGTGTGGAAAATATGTTGAAAAAGGCAATATTGCGCAGCAAATGCGTGTGTGTGTGTGTATGCCCGCGGCGTGGCTCGAGCACAGATTAAGGCACTGAAAGTGAATTAAAATCACGCGCGCTGCTCGGCGAAAATTCATTTGGCGTGGCGAATATCAAATATTCAGTGGAAATTAAGAAATTGATGTAAGCGAAAAGTCATAAAGAAACAAATGCATAAAAAGCAAATGTATGGTTTAACAGCGAGTATGAAATAAATAACATAGCAGACACTAACCAGCAGCGCATTTAAAGCGAATACACAAAAATACATACACATGTATATATGTGCATATGCATAACAGTGTTGTGGCGCTTCAATTCGGCTATATTGACCATATTCACATTAAAACTTGGCTTATGCGCCGTTAAACGAAATAAATTAAGAAAATACACACACAAACACACATGAACGTTTATTTGTATATATGCATGCACACAGCGCTGATATTTATTTATTTAAAATTGCGACCGCAATGAAGTGCCAAGCCGTAATCATAACTCAAAACAACCCCACAGCGCAAACCGAAAGCGACGCGTCGAAAAACAAAAATTGAAAATCAAAAAAAAAGGAAAACCAAAAAAACAAGAACAAAAAGCAAAAAGCGAAAAGCAAGGCATAAACAGCAGCCAAAGGAAACGACCGCAATTGCTGTCCTTACTGAATTACTGCGGTTGCGGTTCGTGCTGCCGTCGCCAGCACTGCTCGCCGCTCGTGCCAGCTCCAACCAACTATTGGGTCCCACTATCGTAATGGTGCGGCGGTTGTGCAGGCGATGATGGTTATGGTGCACTTGCTGCTCCCGTTGGTTAAGGTTTTTACCCGGTCCATAGAATTTGATTATTACTCTTACTTGTATAGGGTGATTTTTTAAGAGCTTGATAACTTTAAAAAAAAAAAAAACGCATAAAATTTGCAAAATCTCATCGGTTCTTTATTTGAAACGTTAGATTGGTTCATGACATTTACTTTTTGAAGATAATTTCATTTAAATGTTGACCGCGGCTGCGTCTTAGGTGGTCCATTCGGAAAGTCCAATTTTGGGCAACTTTTTCGAGCATTTCGGCCGGAATAGCCCGAATTTCTTCGGAAATGTTGTCTTCCAAAGCTGGAATAGTTGCTGGCTTATTTCTGTAGACTTTAGACTTGACGTAGCCCCACAAAAAATAGTCTAAAGGCGTTAAATCGCATGATCTTGGTGGCCAACTTACGGGTCCATTTCTTGAGATGAATTGTTGTCCGAAGTTTTCCCTCAAAATGGCCATAGAATCGCGAGCTGTGTGGCATGTAGCGCCATCTTGTTGAAACCACATGTCAACCAAGTTCAGTTCTTCCATTTTTGGCAACAAAAAGTTTGTTAGCATCGAACGATAGCGATCGCCATTCACCGTAACGTTGCGTCCAACAGCATCTTTGAAAAATACGGTCCAATGATTCCACCAGCGTACAAACCACACCAAACAGTGCATTTTTCGGGATGCATGGGCAGTTCTTGAACGGCTTCTGGTTGCTCTTCACCCCAAATGCGGCAATTTTGCTTATTTACGTAGCCATTCAACCAGAAATGAGCCTCATCGCTCATCGGACACGGACGCGAAACACATTTCGAACCGAACACTGATTTTGGTAATAAAATTCAATGATTTGCAAGCGTTGCTCGTTAGTAAGTCTATTCATGATGAAATGTCAAAGCATACTGAGCATCTTTCTCTTTGACACCATGTCTGACATCCCACGTGATCTGTCAAATACTACTGCATGAAAATCCTAACCTCAAAAAAATCACCCGTTATTATCATTTTCCGTTTCATTGTTGTTGCTGTTATAAATGTTTTTCACTTTGTGTATTATTATTTTTAGCTCTTACTTGAGCTCGAGCTCGAGCTCGTGTTGCTGTAGCGACTGCCGCAATTGCTGTAACCATAAACCATGCCACCTAATGACTTCCGACATAAACTATTTTTACTTCACAATACGGCTATTAAAGCGGCTACTATGTATCAGTGCGGCGCGCAAAAGAAACATCAAAGGCAAAATGGTCCAAAGAAATTTTCGTTTTTAAACGCTTGCGTGCATGTGTGCCATAGTTCTTTATCTGAAGGCGGCACGGCGATGAGGGGTGGGTGAAATATGTACTAAAAACAAATATGTTTATGGAAGTATATGCACACGAGTGTACAGCGCAATGGAAGTGCATGAAAATAAATGTTAAATATATAAGCTGGAATTGAGCGCTGAATACCAGTGTGTGTTGTAGAGGGTGAGGAGGTCAAAAACAAGCCAAATTTTGTTACCGAAGGAAATAAATAAGGAATAATCGATAATTAAAATGCTTGTATCTTGATTTATAAACTCCTTTAATATTCTAAATCACACAGAGGATAAAGGAAAGAATAGAAAATTGTTCATTGAGTTCGCAAATTTACGTATGGCTTGGTGTAGAGGGTGTAAATTTTGGGAAAATTTTACAATTTACTTTATTATCCTTAATATAATAGTTGGACTGAACTAAAGGTACTGAAATATATCAGTGCTGAATTTACTTTTATCGGTTCGGGGTGGCAACGCTGCAGAAAACTATTACCTCGAGGAATTGTTACTAAACCTTTTTAATTTTTCGCCTACATTTTAATACTTAATTTAACTTTTTTATTAAAAATTTCGATTCATCTGGCAACTCCTCCCAAAAATATTTCAAAATTAAATGTTTTTATCTTAATCTTCACAATTTTTTGCTCAAAATTGTATAGCGAATTTAACTTTTTTATTAAAAACTTCCATTCATCTGGCAACCCCCCCTAAAATATTTCAAAATTAAACGTTTTTATTTAAATCCACCAGGTTGTTAACTTAAATTTTAATATATAATTATTTTTTTTATTAAATTGTCGATAAAAGTGGCAACCCGTCCCACAAAATTTCAAAATTATTTTTTTTTATCTAAAGCTAGCTAATTTTTGGCCTACATTTAAATATATATCTCTTGAAATTTTCTTTTATTAAAAATTTCAAAATAAGTGGCAACACTTCTAAAAGTATTTCCAAGCTAAATTTGATATGTAAACCTTCCTAGTTTTTTGACTAGATTTTAACACTTCATTTATATTTATATTTTATAAGAAATTACTTCATAAGTGGCAGCCCCTCCTAAGAATATATTAAAATTAAATGTTTTTATCTAAACCCATCCAGTTGTTTTTCTACATTTAAACATATGCATGCTGATATATGTAAGTGGCAACCCGTCCTTTGATTAATTCTAAACTAAATCTTCTTATCGATCCCAACTAATTTTTTGCCTACATTATTAAATGTTATTTAATTTTTTTTAATTAAAAACTTTGATGAAAGTGGCTACCACTCTCAAAAATTCTTCGGATGTGGTACTGTTGCTTTGAATACCAATCCATACCAAATTACATAAAGATGCATATATTCTCATATAAAACGGTTTTCCATACAAGAACTTAATTCCGATCGCTTCGTTTATTTGCCAGCTATATACTGTAGTGTTCTGATATCGGCAGTTCCGGTAAGTGAACAGATCCGTGAGCCTAATTTCACATCGATATCTCAGAAACTAAGAGGCTAGTTCAGCTCGCCAAGCTGATCAATTATATTTATATTTTATAGGGTCATTGATACCTGCTTTTGGATGTTACAAACTTCGTGGCAAACTTAATATACCATGGTCGGCGGAAATCCTCTTAGCTATGTCCATCTTTCGGCTGCTGCCTGGGCAATGGACATCGCTGCTGGAGTAGGTATTGGTGGTGCAAGTAAGTGGCGTCTAAGTCTGCCATAAGTAGGCATAGATACTCCTCTTCCTGATAACTTAATTTGCATACGACACTGTCATTGCTAATTTGGTACCTTGCGGTTGATATTAGACGCTAGGGGTAGAGATTCTCTGAAAACGATACTCAGTATGGAGAACAAATAGAAGAAAAGCGGGCAAGGATAACAGCCAAAAAAGTCGGTGGTCGTACCACTACCAATGGCGGGCACAGCAAGTTTACTGCCGCCAGCAGCCATACCTCTGCTCTGAAGGTGGCAGTTCAAAGCGGTTGTAATACTCCTACCAAACCCGCTCTGCAACGTATAGGTGCTAGAGTCTATAAAAACACAGACCTGGTAACCGTTGAAGGCTTTAACTATATGAAAAAGGAACCTTCCCTACGCTATCCAGGCAATGTTAAAGGTGTTCCGTCGACCACTAGGCTGAGAGCAAAACCCAGTAAGGACTGGTTGAGAGCAAAAGCAACTTAAAAAGCAAGATTGGCTTGGACAAATTACGGAGGAGGGTGTGGAAAGTGACAGCTGAAACTGCTGAATACGTTCTGGTGCTGGCTGGCTCAATTGAGTCCCCCTAAAGTGGGAATATTCCTCACGACTGGCACAGACGATGACAACCAAAACTACATCCTTCAAACGGGTCGGGAAAATAGCGTCTCAAGATGAGCCACGCTAGAGGAACGAGAGGTGAAGAAGGATATAAGAGTAGTTCTGGAAGCCATATTAACATGACGCGATGCCGGTAAAGAAGAGTCGGAGATTCGACCCGACTCCCTGAAGAAACCAGAATTTAACATAGGCTCTTCAAATTAACCTGCATAAAAGCAAGGTCGCCTGCACCGAACTCCTCCTCAATTTACAGAGGATCGGTTACTTTGTGACTTTAGTACGAAAAATATGGATAGCCTCAGAAAACATGGTACCTGGATTAAAATTGCAAATATATTGTAAATATTTCCCGAGTACAAGAAGTAAGTAAGTACAACAAGAAAGGTAAGGTAAGAGATATTGATCCAAACTTCAGGTCATCTGATGACTTGACTGTAGTAGCCGTAAACGATTTTGTAAACAAATTTTATGAAAAAGCTGGAAACCTTTCTCAAAAATTCGTCCAAATGCAAATCTTCCTAAGTCACTAAAGCTTGAAAATATTACAATTTTTTTCCATACTACTACCGTGAATAAATTTTCGCTAATAACACCACTTCCTTGTTCTCGATCGATTTTGCTCCTGTCGTGTACCAATCGGCAATAAAACGATTATTATTCCATCACAGCCAAAAACGGTAACTGAATGATTTTTACACACTTCCTTAAACTAATCCTCTATGCTTCTCAATACTATATGCAAATGCCAACAAAACTAAAATCATTAAACTTTGAAAGAAATTCTTGGCACTAGCCTTTATGCACCGGACTTGCTGCGGCGCGCAGGAAGTCCGGCTCGTTAAATTCAGAGAACAGCAAACTTCTATAAATTTTCAGCATTTTCTTACATTTATATATTATATGCATATGTAGTTTTCAAAACGGATAAAAGCTAAATGGAGCGGGCATAGTTTTTCAATATTGCAAAGCTATAAGCAAATCCTGCTTGTTTCAGTTTCTTAACTCGCTACGAGCCCTGCAGGGAAAGCCAAAGCAGTCAAATAAATTTCTTAAAATATATATATTACTACCAAAAACTACCAAAATGGTAACAATTTTAGGGGATAATGTGGGCCCCGCAGGCGTTTTTAAGCTGCCTAGTAGCCGTACCTTGAAAATATGTGCACACACTTGCCCCCAAAGAAGGCACATGAATAACATTGCCTCAAGGCGCGCACAAATTTCAGCAGGGCACACATCGCAATAAGCACACACTCTCACAGAAGCTCTGCGCTCTTCACTTTTGCAAAAATTAATAAATAACGGAAAACCTTTCCGAACCATTTAACAAATTCGATCGCATATCTTTGGCATTGGCAAGTAATGGCGGCTGCAAAATGCCCTAAAACTTGACACATACACACACGGAGTGTACTGAAAGTGCGCTTGTGTGCGTGTGCCAGGCGTTTTAAGAATGTGTATATTCCTCAAACTTAAAGTCGTGACTTTCGAGTTTTGTCATTTTTACTACACGTTTGCTGCCGCGCCATTAATTGCTTGAGCGCCGCTTTCGCTACACAAATTATACAGCTCAACGATTGCTGAAGGTAACGGCACCCTTTTCAATTTCTCTTCACTGCAGCTTTAAATTGTTCGTTTGTATTAAAGAAGATTCTCACATTTGATAGCGCAATCTGCACTGTAGTCATAAATTTAAAAATTTATAATATTTGTCTTCAATGGCTTTCACTTTCTTCTGCGTTGCCGCGCCAGAAACCTAACCTTTTTTAAGACAGCAATTAAGCCTGTTAAAGCGCATTGTGAGCTGAGTTAAAGTCCTTTGATTATAAATTAGGATGATCACAGCTCATCGCACTGGCATGTGTTTAGGTGTATGCAAACTTGTGAGAATTTGGCTCAGCTCTAAAGTTTGTGCGCACTTTTTGGTGACCTCCGTCAAATTTGGCAGCTTAAGTCGCGACCGGTTAACACTTTCTGTAGTGAATAAGTTCTTTTTGTTTGCTAAATTTGGATGGTTCAGAATACAGTGCTAAGTTTACAGGACTTCTGAAAATATTTGAATTATTTAAGGCAGCAAAAACTAATAAAAGCAATAAGAAAGTGAAAAGTAAAAAATGATGTATCTGTCTTCAATGTATTCGTTGAAACAAATATAACTATAATTCCTTATTAACGAACCAAACAAGACTCTTCTTCTTCTGTACTGATGGCGCTTCCCAAACCAAGCGCACAACCCTGTGGAGGGGATGTTTCGCATTCTTACTTTAGCTCGCTTTCAAAGGGATGTTCTTTGGCTACCCAGATACTTCGCCTAAGACCGGAAGTCATGAGCTGCTTGAGCCATATGCAAAAGAATCGTTTCTGGCCACTCCTACGTGAATGGCGATCAGAGAACTTTCCTCACTTGTAAGAACTTCTACACATAACGTCATCCTCTAAAACAGGATTATTTCCCCAAAATAACATTCCTTAGCTGTATAAATTTGCGTCAATTCCGGTATCGTAGAGCTGCTTTTTATGGGAATTGTAGCTTTTGAAATAGTCAGTCAGACATAAAACGCTGTTTGAAGAAAATAAACTAACTACGCTTCCCCTGGAACCAGAAGAGTAGGACCATCAACTGAATCTGACGATCATCAATCATCCGTACTAAATTAAGTAGAATTAAATAGAAATTTCCGCAGTGTGGTAACCTCGTCTCATTAAAGTGTTCAAAGTAAACGCTTGTCTTCCAAAATTTTCACGCTTCACTGAAAGGAGCCTAAAACTCTTCCCAGCCCAATCCACACCCTCTCTATTTACAAACTGAACGTCAAAGTACAAATTAGATATCTACATTTCCGTCGATGATATTAAGATTTATGTGTTGGATTCGACAGTCCGCAGCTCTTTACTACGCCCGCGATTGTTATCAAAGTACAGAGCCGCAAGATTCTCAAGTCGCTAGCCGTTAGCCTTGGTTCAAGAACGAATCGAAGTTGTAGGCAAAGTAATCTGCCGGCTGATCTCTAACTATGCAGCACAAATATGGTCTTATGGATCAAGCAGGATGCAAATGGAGAGAATACACACCCCGCTTTGGACTATTGCAGAATGTCTTCTAATGTTTTACATCCAGCATTTACATAATAAGGACCACATGCTCTCAATTGGGAAGCTTTTTTCTAAGCAGTTTATGCTCGCTTGTTTTCGCTGAAACCGTTTTTGTAGTCATCTGCTTGAAGCGGAGGCGCCAACTCGGAAATCAGGGAATATTTGTTCAAAATATTGATGAACTAAAGGAATATACGGACCAAATTTCGGATGCAACCAACTTCCGACGGATACTGCACACAAGTCACAATAGATATATAATACCTTAGTTAACTCCTTCCCAATTAATTGCGTATGTACTTAGAGTCTAAACACCACCAACAGCAGAACAAGAGCTTGAATCACCACATGAAACCAGAAAGACACTTGCCCAACTTCCGTCTGGATATTACAGCAGGTTCTTCGAAGAATCCAAAATAGACCCTGACATAAAACACATATGTCCTACATGCAATGAGTACCCGCAAGGCATTAATAATCTCTTTGTATGCCTAATGAAACCAGCTCATCTAACACCCTCCTCCCTATGGTCTGAATCTGCAGAAGCAGATCGCTCCTTTGGCCTATCGTTCACTGATTTCAATGAAGGTTAATTTGTTGCTTTCTCCCAAGCAGGGTTTTGATAATCGTTACAACAAAAACAATAATAACAACACTCCTTTTTTGAGATCACAAAAGGCCAGTGGAACACTTTCAGACAGTGCAACAGCTATTTTTGAACCTTTTCAGAATTATCGTTAAGGTTTTTTGATATACGTAATATGTCAGTCGGATAGATCCAAAAATAACATAAAACAGAAAATATTTTTACATTTTATAACTTACTTTTAAAGCTCTTGCTCTACAAGAATATCTGTTTAACAATTGTACTCAAATTTACCCTTTTCTTGCCTTTTTAAATACAAAAATATTACCCGGTTACAATGTTCAAATACAAAAAGTAAATTGGTGCTAAATATGTTGCTTAGATTAACGCGGATAGCGGTGTAATTATTATACATTTAATACTAGGAATGTTTGGTAGTTCCTCCACATACGCGGCTATGTTATTGTTGCAAGGGTTGGAGCGCACGAAAAGGTCCCTTTGGCAAATTTGAAAACTTAATTTGTTATTTTACGTACGAAATACTCATCTACAAACAAATAGTACAAGAAAGAGCAGCCAAATAATTACGTAGACATACATGCATATTTTGGCAGATGCCCTGCAAGAAATCGTAGCTAAAAAGTTCTGAAACTAGAATAACTTCAAATATCATATATTGAAACAACTAAGGAAAGACTAAATTCGGGTGGAAACGAATATTTTGTACTCTCGCAAGGTAAAGGGACACAAAAGTTCGAAAATGTTTATATTAGGAACTTTCCCACCAATCAGGATACGAAATTTAATGCTTTTGGCTCTTTGGTTAGTTATCGCACTTTTGGTCGTTCAACATAGCCCTTATATGACCGGTGGGCGTGATTATTATCTGATTTTAATAATTTATATAATATATAAAGAAGTGATTAAACATCTTCAATACCAAACTCTCTTGGTCTCCAAAGAACATACATACATACGTAATAAATTGCATCAATTATCTCAATTTATTAGTCAAATTATCGCCTGCATGTGCAGACAGACAGATGGACGGACGGATAAACGACCACTGGGATTTCAACTCGTATCGTTATCCTGATCATTCACCATGTACGAAATGAGCGATATTTTGTGAAAATGAAATACCAATTCGAATGTGAAGTAAAAATAAAATTATTTAAAGTATTGACCATTATTATTCACACATTTTACCGCTTTTCTGACAATTTGTGGATAACATGCCAATATTCATCTTTTGAAGTAAACCAATCAGACACCCAATTTTCGACTTCTGTGTATTATTGGAAGTGATGCACAGCCAATGCGGGTTCCATCGATGAAAACAAATGATAATCCGAATGTGTAAAGTCTGTTGAATTCGGCGGGTAGGGTAGCAGTCCCCAGCAAAGTATATTGATTATATACTGAACTGATTTTGCCTTAGGTGCAGTTACATTGTCGTGTCACAAAATTACATATTTGCCGCGGCTTCTGACTTATTCTGATCGTTTTCGTGTCGATCAAAGCATGGTTTAAATTGATTTTGTTTTTGTTGTCGGTATTAGTATCAACAGTTTGATCAAGTTTTAGAAGCCTATGATATGCCACGCCATTCAGATCCCATCTAACCAAAAGCCACACCCTTCTGAACTGATATAAAAAGATGGTGATAGAAATCAAGCGTTTATGCGCATTTAACGTGGTATCCGCTAATACTTTTCTATTGAATTCAACTCGATACATTTGTTGTTACTTTCTATTGACAATTTTTGACGAGAAATCAGAGGACAAAGAAGAATTGAGGAACCAAGGCGAACAGCGGAGGAACTGAAGTGCTTCTCATCAATCGATTTACCATTAATCCAATCCAACAAACCGCAAAGATATTGGAACTTTATATTTTATCTTCGGAGCCTGAGCAGGATTTTATTCTAAACAATATTTGGACACCCTGGACAGCAAAACATTTAAATTCTGATTGAAGTTTCGGGCAAATATTCATTTCAAGCCAGTGTATTTCCCCACGGGATTCATGTATGCGCGCAATCGCGTCTGTAATTAAGAAAGTATGAGCAAGCAACTGTGCAAAAATATAATCAGCACTGCGTCTTTTTGCTCGCAATTCAAGTA
Source organism: Bactrocera zonata (assembly GCA_037783105.1). Classification (NCBI taxonomy): domain Eukaryota; kingdom Metazoa; phylum Arthropoda; class Insecta; order Diptera; family Tephritidae; genus Bactrocera; species Bactrocera zonata. The sequence goes on from JBAWJQ010004010.1 coordinate 81,919, forward strand.
CCGTTGCTCCGCGCACTATTTTCGGGCATTGCTCTTAAGTCAGCACTTACCCTTACGCGCGCACACTTGTTTACGTCGCATGTAAGTGTGTTTGCATTAGCATGTGTGCTCATAATTGCTGCAGGTGTACCGTTATTGTAAATGTGACTGCGGATTTACACCTTGCTGTTGCCAAAAAGTTGCGCCGCTTGTTACATCCGCATGGCGCATATGAGTGCCAGGCACCGAGCGCAACGAGAAACACTTCCATTTTGCTTTTTAAGAGGAGGAACAGCTTTACTTAGGTGTGTGTTGTTTTGCATGTGGGATTTCTCAGGTTTTTGCTTTTTATTTGTTTGTGTTTTTCTTTTTTTTTTTTTGCTGTCTTTCATTGGAGCTTCTAGTATTTGCCAGCGCTTGCGAGTAATCACGCTGTTGTTGATTTTCGACTTCAACTCATTTGCGCTTGCCGCGGCTGCTGCTGCTGTTGATTTGTTGTTTTCCGATGACTTCTGCTACTTTTGTTGATTGAATTATTCCGCTTGGCTGCGACGCATTTACAGCCGCACACAAACACACACACATAGCAACTTGAATTCCGCTAAAAGCTGCAGCGCCACGCATTCATAGCTCAACTGTGTTGCGCAAGGCATGTTGCAAGCGCGAGGCGCGCGGCAAAGCAGCGTTTGAAAAATCAACACAAACTGCGTTCTTTGACAGCTGCCGCTTTGCTTGCCCTTTTGTTTGTTGATTTTGCTTTTTCTTGCTTCGATAATTAGGTTTCGTGCAGCGCATTGGCGCCACTCGTTGGCGTGCAGTCAAGTGAAACGCTGCGCAACACAACGGCGGCTGTAAAGGTGTTTTAAGCGCCTATCGTACACATGAGCTTAATTGGCGCGCCTGGAGTTAGGCAACGAAGTTTTTGTGTTTTCTGTTTAAAGTCATATGTGAGTGTTTCAAAGGAACTTGATTTTGATAGAGTCGTTTGTATGGTAGCTATATGCTATATTGGTCCGATCTGAATAAATTTTACTCTGCTCTCTTAAGAAAGTATCCATGTCAAATTTTGTGCACATAACTCGTCAAATAAAAAAGTTTTTCATAAAAAGACTCGGTTTCGGTAAATAAGTTTGTATGGCAGCTATATGCTATAGTCGTCCGATTTGATAAATTTCTACAGAGATTATACCCTTTCTTTAGACAACAATTTATGCCAAAATTCATGAAGATATCTAGTTATATGAAAAAGATTTTCATACAAGCATTTGATTCCGTTCGTTCAGTTTATATGACAGCTATATGCTATAGTAGTCCGATCTTAACAAATTCTCTGAATATTTTACTGCTGACTTAGATAATAAACCATAGCAAATTTTGTGAACATATCTCGTCAAATAAAATAGTTTTCCATACAAGGATTTGAGTTTGATCGGTCAGTTTGTATGGCAGCTATATGTAAAAGTGATCCGATCTTAACAATTTTTTCTGATGTGCTGTTAATCTAGATACTAATCCATGACAAATTCCTTGCAGATATCTTGTCAAATACAAAAGTTTTCCATACAAGTACTGAATTTTGATCGGTTAGTTTGTATGGCAGCTATATGTTACAGAGGTCCGATCCAAACAATTTCTTTGGATATTGTAGCTTTGACTTGCAAAATAAACTGTGCCAAATTTCGTGAGAATGTGTTGACAAACAAAAAAGTTTACCTCACAAGGAAATGATTTGCATTAATCAGATCAGACCTACGTAGCCTCATCGACTCAAATCGCCATGGTCTTGCCATGGTCACTCGCTGGTAATTTATACACACAAATACGGGTATTTTATAGACATACAATGATTCCTGTTGGTTGTTATAAACTTCGTGATAAACTTAGTGTAATCTGCTCAGGATATGAAGATGAATTTGGTAAAAAAATATGATATTTTCCAATTTACATTGACCTTAGTACTCATACTCCATTCTCCACTTTTGTAATTTCTTGTGACTTTCAGAAGTTTACGCAATACTGCCCTCGCTCCCCTAACACCAAAGCTTTTTACTCGTTTGCCCACCAGTCATCGTTGAACTTTGCAACATATTCCGCAACTAATAAGAGTTTCACCCACGATTCGGCATTGGACGATGCAGAAATGAAAAGTTCCAGGTGAGCGGTGGCCTCGTCCATCTAAAGCAAACTGCATTTACCGTTAATTCGCTTTGCAACGCTTTATGCACAGAAATCGCTGCTGGAATCAGCTACCGCATCATCAACCAAATCTACCGTTACGATAACATCAACGCTGTCCCCTTGCAGTGGCAGTCCGTTACTGCATGCCGTACAACGGTAAAACGGTTCGACTATCAATTCCTCGAGGTGTACTCGTTAAATTTAATGCGACATTAGAAAACGAAAATCACGTAACTATGCAATAAAAACACCCTTTGCTGCGACGGTAAAAATATTGACATCAGAAACTTTGTGCACTTTTAAGAAAGTTTGCTGAATTCCAGCATTTAACGCTTACGACTTGCTGTTTTAGTATTTAATAGCGGCGAGTTATATGCTCATTGGCTTAGTTTCAAAACTGAAATCAAAAACTGCTATTTATTCGATGCGAAAGTGGGGTTATGAATGCTGTGGGATTAGGTATTTGCAAGGTTATGTAATCATACTATAAAAGCGCATTGAAACTTTTTAAGTATTTGTAATGCAACAAACGAATCAAAACGAAATATCATCTGTCATCAAACAAAGAGTCACACAGTCGGGACTTGGCTCACACATCAGTTTTGATGGTCATGACTTTGAAGTCGTAGATAAATTCCTCTATCTTGGAATCAACAAGGCATGAAATATGACATTATCTTATGAGTCGGCCTTAGAAGTGTTCCAGAGAAAGGTATTCCGGAAGATTTATGGTTCTTTGTTTATTATCAATGGCAAATACCGTAGTAATTGGGGCGATGAGCCCCATATGGGGACATTTTTTTTCGGACGAAAGGGAACACTCCAGATTTGAAGGTTTTCGATTCGGTACCCTGCGGTGGAAGCAAAGGAAAAGGCATACCACCAACTCGTTGGAAGACCGAGTGGAGAAAGACCTGGCGCACTCGATTATAACCGCATAAGAGGTGTCAACGCCAGTAAAGAAGAAAGCAACTTGCAACATGTACATGGTTTGAGGGATCCCGTGTGAGAAAGTTGAGAAAGAAGAGTTTACGTCGTTGAAAAAACATTAACTGTAATAAAGCTACTCCATTTTTAATATTAATGCATTAATTTATATGGTTAAGTTCGGCCGGCTGTTACGACATACAAAGACCTACTAGTGATGCCAGTACAGTTCAGTTGAAGCTGAAGTATTCATCACATAGGACGTCGTCAACTTTAGGAGCAACTTAATTTCAATACTTCATGCCTGGTCCATTGAAGTTTCTAAATATCTAATACAAGTTCTAGGTAATGTTGGACAGAAGTATAAGAGACGTCCCAGCGTCTTCCTCACACCTATTTCTCTACACTTTCTGCGTGCATCGTCGTAACTTATGCCCTTCTGGCTTGCATATGACACCAGTTGGTAGTGACCTGTCATTAAACCAACAACCTTCCTGTCATTTTAGGACCGTGTGAGTAGAACGATACCTGTTTTTTCGCCTCTTTCACATGATCTTCGCGATCCTACAATTCCTTAAGGCATTCCCTTTCGCTCTGAACCATCTGTCAGTCTTTTCGAAAAATGTTCAATGAAATAATTTTACTCTAAAAAAATTCAATCGTGTTGAGGCCAAGGCAAGGTAGAACATGTATGTTTGCCTTCAGCTTATATCTCTTCTTCTTCTTCTTTACTGGCGTAGGCACCGCTTACGCGATTATAGCCGAGATTCAGCTTATATACAGATTAAAAATCTGTTTTCACTCATTTCTTATATTTAAAATAAATCAATATTCTTCGCTTGTGGTTATTTCTTTCAAAATATGTATTTATAAATGTCGCAAATTATACATATATATATATATATATTTTTTTCATTAAATTAGCTGGAGTCGATTTTGAATTATGAATGCCTTTACCGCATAAATGGCGCGCAATATTTACGTGCCACAGACAAAATCCAGAGCATAGGTCTCCCACAATTACGCCATTTGCCGCGTCTCAATATCGTTGCCGAGCTGTTTATATTTATGTAAATATACATATACATAATTGCCTGTTTTTTGTGGGGTTGTTTATTCGACTTGCGTATTTTTAATAGCTCTGTTCAATAATAAATGACATCTTGCTGCGCTGTGGTGTCTGTCTGGCCATTGAAATACAAATGCGTATACAAAAGCGAGTGCTATTGGCCTGGGAAGAGAAGTGCGAATTGTTAACTGACCATCGACAAATTCGAATCATAACGTGAACTGGTCCATCGAGTATACTCCATAGACTATACAAATAACTAATGTTTTTACATGGCAATATGCTACGAGACGTCAGCTGACAGATTTCGGTCAGAATTCTTTAAAGGAAATACTTGATTGGTTACCCTCATCGGTTACCCTTTAAATAGCTGTAGATCAAAAGCTACTTGCGTTATCGATTTGAAATTCTAGTATGTATTTAAAGGCATAAGCTATCGAAATATGAAAAAAAATATGTTTCCAATACTTTACAATCATACTGCATATTAGTTTACAACTAGTGTGTTTGTAACTAGTACGATTTACGAATAAAACTTACCATTACAAAGTAAAAATTTTTTACACAACTTCATTGCCTCACTACTGGGTGCTTACAAGTTATTTGCAGTTACACAGCATGGCGCCGTGCCTACTCACAGACTCACACACTCACAGCGCAAATCGCCTGTAATGTTCATCATAATTTATTCAATTAATTTCATTTCAATTTTAGTTATATTGAATTCAAATCCCCGCGCTTTACTTATATTTCTGTGAAATGGCGAAAAAACAATAGAGTTTACGCATATTTGTTGCAATTTCAAATGTTGCCGGAATTTTTGATGAGCAGTCATTCGGCAGCCATTTACATAAACTGAAATTGAATTCAATTGTTCCGATATCATTTTATATGTATGTATGCTAATACCTGGCACATAATTACAATTTAGTTGTCTAAAAAAAATTGGAAATTAATAAATGTTTACAATTTTTTTGGATTTGTTTTAGCACAAAGCATTAATTAAGTAACTGCTGACATGAATTGTAATCTGGAATAATTTGCTATACATTTAGTTAATTTTATGATTTTTACTAAAAATCAATAATGTAAATAATTATTACTTGAATGCGCACATTAAAATTTTATTTGCAAAATTTACAATTTTTTTATAGCCTTGAAATTCGAATATTAATTCCACTTATTTATTATTCCATATGAGCATGTGATTATATTTAGTTCATTAAGTAGCTGAGAAGTGATAGCAAAGTAACAAATAGTTGCTTTTTATCACTTGAAACGGGAAAGTTGGTCAAATAATATAAAAGTTATATAATTTTTTATACAAATGTAACATCATTTTTTTTAATGCAACCCTAAATGGGTCACATACGGGTTAATGTTCTAAATTTGCTATAAATGCTAGAAGAAACCCATGTGAAAGCGTGTTGAATTTTATTTGTGATTCTTCATCTATCTTTCTTCTAAAACTCTTTTTTATCAATTCTCGTCGAGCCTAGATAATTTTTAACGAAAGCAGCTTTCCGAAGCTAGCTTTATTCAGATATACGTCAAGATCAAAGTCTTCAAAGTCAGCAATCGATCAGCAATCATTCCACATAATTAAGAACAGATTTTGAATGCTGAGTTGGTAATTAAGCAAACATTCAGCACAAATAAGAACAACTTTCTACCGCTAAATTGACATTTCAAAAAACATTCAACACAATTGAGAACAAATTTCAGCACATTTTAATGGTTAAATTGACACTTCAGGCCAAACAAAAAGACATTTCAATGGCTGAATAGACATCTAATTATAAATAATAGCATATTTACCATTTCAGCGTTTCTTCGGCAAAATAATTGGTAAAAATTACTCTCACTTGACATTTTCGCATGCATTCAGCACAAATATGAGCACATTTTAATCAACAATCTTTCAACATAAATGAGATCACATTTGAAAGTCTTAATTGACATTTTTACAATCTTTCCGCACAGCCCAGTGACTGAATTGATTTTTCAGCAATTAATTAGCACAAATTTGAACAAATTTCTACAGCTGAATTGACACTTAAGTATTCAGCATAAATGAGAGCAAAGACTTATGGTTGAATTGAGTTTTCAGGAACCATTCTGCAAACCTGCGACACATTTATCTAGCTCAATGCACATTTCAGCAATCCTTGAGCACAAATGCGAACATTTTCTGTAGCTCAACACAATTCAGCACAAATCAGAACAAATTACTGTAGCTGAATTTAGATTTCAGCAAAAATTCAGCACAAATGAGGACAATTTCTGCAGCTGAGCACAATTCAGCACAAATAAAAACACATTTTCTTAGCTGAATTGACATTTCAGTAAATATTCAGCACAAATTGAAACACATTTCCATAGCTGAATTGACATTCCAGCAGAAATTCAGCACAAATAAGAACAATTTCTGTAACTGGGCATAATTCAGAACAAATAAGAACGAATTTATGTAGCTGTATTGACATTTCCGCAACAATTCAGCAAAAATTATAACAAGTTAGTATTGAAATATAGAAATAGGATGATTTCCGTCAAACGTATACGAAGAGCTCTCTTAATTTTGGTCGCAGAACTTGTTTGACTCAACATAATTTAGCGACTCATTGTTATCTATGCATAAAGTGAAGATTCCTAAAATATTATAAGGAAAGTTTGATAAAAAAATAGCAAATTGAATCTGCTCAATGGTTATCCGTTTGTATAGAAAGCCTCTTAAGAAGGTAGGCTTTAATTTTTTGAAAATCTCAATTCCGCTCCAAAATCAAACGCCAACGTCACTAGCTTAAATGTGATCGACCCAACTACGACTCAACTTGCAAATACTCGTAGAGTTTGGTATATGGCACTAGACTTTAAGGGACTAACTTTGTTTTCTATTCTCGACTAGTTTCTTATTTATACCAAATTATTCTATGTGATAAAAAATAATCAATTCAAAGTAATCTTCACATATCCATATAACACAGTCAGGCATTTCCACTTTTAGTTCACCACACCCAAACAATTATACGGCACGTAGAAGACGAGCGCAATATCATCATCCAGCCTGCATAACAAACGAACTTAATATTATTTAGATGTGTTTAAATAATTTCGCTTTTCATTTTGTAATAGCTCACATACTCGAGAATGTGATAAAACTCAGCAAATTAAATGTTTGAAAGTTAAATAATAAAAACTTTGCCGAAGCAGGCCAAAATAATCTTTGCGGGTTTTGTTGCCATTTTGTCTGTATAGATGATAAACAACATTCCAACTATGCCATTACAAACTCACTTATATTTGCTTACATATCTGCCATGCCTGCATGAGTGTGTGTGTGTAAGGGTGGATTTGTGCCCACATCATGCGCCTAAGGAAGCTATTAAAAATAACAAATAAGAAATTCTGATAAAGTTATTTCATGTCTTCAAATTTATTGTTCGCCAACTCAATAAACATTGTGAATAATTATTTAGTGTGCTGGCCCAAATACATACTTATGTATATGTATGCGCGCATGTGTGGGAATGTGTGTGAGCTCATGAGTTGAAGAGAATGGGAGAAATACTGTTATTTGATGTCTTGTGAACATGAAATTGGACAAATGGTATATGCGGCAGCAATGAGATAGCTTGCTTAAGCATATGTGTATATTAGAGCGGGCCGATTTTTTTTTTATACATTTTTTTTCTATAAATTTGGATTTTCTATATTTTTTTCTGTAAAAAATTACTTTCTGTAAACTTTTTTTTCTATACATTTTTTCTACAAAAATTTTCAATCTATAAAAAATTTTTTTCTACAAAAATTTCAGTTTATAATATAAAACATTTTTTTCTACAATTTTTTCTACAAACATTTTTTTCTACAAAATTTTTTTTTCCATAAAAATATTTTTTCTAAAAAAATTTTCTTCAATACAAAATTTTTTTTTATACAAATTTTTCTTTTTTATAAATTTTTTTAAAAAACAAATTTTATATAAAAATAATATCACTCTGACAAACCAAAAGTCTAAAGCCGATTTCGAGCCTGCCTTCGCTTGTGTGGTAAATATGTGACACAGTTATCCGATCTGATCGTTACCGGCGAATGATCAACAGAATATCAAAATGTAACTAAGTATTAAATTTCATACGGATATCTCCCTGATAAACAAATTTTTATGAGCCCTAAAAAATTTAAACTAAAAAAATCGCTGGGCTGAAATGGGATCTTGACCCTTAGTCGCCAAGATCAAGTTACTCAAAACGTTCCATAGAATCATTCACTCATTTGCAATTTTTCCGTCTTTTTGGCTCTCTGTAAACCAACCCGCTCTAAAGTACATCTCTTTGCATATGCGAGTGTAGTACGACGCTGGGGCATGCCACAGTCATTGTTGCTGAAAGCAATCTTTGTGCGAAATAAGGCTGAAGCACGCAAATTTTTGCACAAAATTGCTGCAACTTTTACACCAAAAGGCAACACTGTCGAAGCTCGCCTACGCTTAGTCAGAGCTGACAAGTAGTCTATATGTAACATAGTATGTGGTTCTACAGACTAAATAATTTAGGTCTAGAGAAGCTCAAAATTACCAATGAGCTCGTTACGTAGCTTTGAGAACGAAACCGATGATTTTAGGCTTCAGAAATCTGTTCGAATTTGTCGAAATATCAATATCTCAAGCCCATTATGTTCTCTGGAGTTTTCGTGTGGCGGGGGGCTCTAGAAAAGACTACACTTGAAAAAAAACTCGGAAGCGTCCAACTTGCGGCGCTTATCAGCATGTGTGGTGCACTAAAGTAAACTCCAACTATGGCACTTAAGGCCATCTTATCCGTAGACGTCGTGAATGGCTGCGAAAGTTGCTTTCAGATTCAAAACTCATACTCTTCCTAAAAGCACACATGTCTGAACACTCGGAAATCTTCACACACTTTGACTTCATACCGGACCACTAGGATCATGGAGTCGCCAAACCGAACTCTTGCGGCTCCTTTTGTGCCCATATACTGGCGAGGGAGTGATGAGTGGGAAAAAGCCGTTGGAGGATAGAGGCAGTAAACTTCTTTACAGATGGGTGAAAGCTTTGGACGAAAATTGGTGGAGGTGGGTTTACTGTCAAGAGCTCTCTACCAACTACGGCTCCATACTTACTGCCTATTGCAGTGATTTCCAGGCCCAGGTTGAAGTCATTAAGATAGCAGTAGATTTACTGTTTCAGAGTGCAGTCCTTCAGAGAAGTGATCATCCACTCTTGAACTCATTAACAGTGCGTTCAGGGCTGGTCAACGAGTGCCTAACCTCATTACAAACCAATAGCATCGAGTGTCTTTGTGGCCTGTATAGGTGCCAGGCCACCGCGGAATCGCAGGAAATTGCAAAGCTGATGAGTTAGTAGAAATCCCAGAACCGTTATCGGTAGAATGAAAGGAGGTCGGTGCGAACATATCCTTTTGTATTCTACTATAAGATAGCTGGTCTTCGCAGAAACTTGGCCAGCGCTGGGCCATCATCGGAACATGCGCTGTCGCAAAGGCCTTTTGGCGCAAGATCGATTGCAAGAGATATAGTGATCTCTTTGTCCTCAGTAAGGCTAGCCTTTCTCTAAGTTTGAAGCTTTTAACAGGCCATTGCCCTATTGGCGTCCCCGCAGTGAGGCTAGGAATTCAACTAGACGGTATCTGAAAAAACTATGAGGAAGAAGATGAGATGAAAGCAAAAATTTCACCTCAAATCTTCACTTCTTTCTCCAAACTCGTAGCATTACCATAACAGTAAGAGCTTCACAAACACATTTTAGCTTGCTTCCCATGTACTATTCTTTATAGTCGCATGTTGCTGAAAATTGTTTTGCAAACAGAGAAACGGAGAGGCGCCTGCAGATTTCGGAAGACAACACAAAGCGTTGTCGACATTTATTCATTACAAAGTTGGCGAGTCGAGGTCATTGCGTGCCTACTCGCCTAAATGCATACTCATATGTAAGTACCCATTTATATGCATGTGTGTGCGTGAGCGCCTCATAAGTTAGGTGCCGAAAATAGCTGCAGCAATTATATGTACGCACACAAGTAAACACCGAAGGGATATAGTCCTATGTGCTCACATGTGTGCGTGTGACTAAACTGACTCAGTTGAACTGGTAAACAACGCGAGGCAAGTGAAAACAAAACAGAGTAGCAATGGCAAAAACAACAACAACACACGGTACAGTGAAAACATGGTAAGGAATTTTCTTGCCATAATTTTTGAGGCATAACTTTCAGGCGCATGTTGAAAACTTTATGAGTACTTATGCTGGAAACTCGTCCGACATGCAGGACATGCGCAGCAAGCAGATAGTTGAAGGCTCACAGTTGGAGGCTGACATATATGAGTGCGTGCGTGTGTCGGTTGCTATGTGTTTCAGCAGCTTGTGTGTTTGCGAAAAGTTTTGCTGCTGAATGTGTCGCTAAATGTAAATAAGCCTAAAGCCTATGTGCTATAAGCTTGTCTACTGCCACTATTAACACTTCCTAAGATGTTGCCAGCACTCGAATACTTTTCATGTCCATTTCACATGCTCTCGTTTTGTCGTTAAAAAAGTTCGGTTTATTGAGTTTCTTGAGTGCGCTCATTGACACATCAAATCGAAAAAAAAAATTTTGTTGAGCACAGCTTACGATATGCAGAATTGGAAATTACTTTTTTGGCTATGTATATTTATAGTTACACTGGTATATACATATGTATGTGAACGTGTCGTACTTGAAATTAATGAAAAAAGAATAATATTCTCATAACTTATCTATTTTCAGCCCATAAACCCATAAACTGCCAAAACATTATTAATTAGTTAGGTGAGGTCTTTTTAGGATTGTTTTAAAGTACCTTGGGATTACGTAGGTGGCATAAACTCTTGAAATCATAGGAAGAAAAAGGTCGTCGCTTATCGATAAGATACCCAGAGTCCGCCACATATTTATTGAGAATGCTATTGACAGCTGGACAGTGAAGAAGAAAATGTCAAGATTTTTCCACCCCATACCACTTTGACAAGTTGCCAATCCGAATCAGAAATCTTTCGCAACCCCACAGGTGCTAGTTATTGATCAATATTTGTCTATAAATCAAGCGCTCACGTTTCCATTCTGATGGAATATGAACTAGAATGTATTTTCCCGCCACATTATCGGCTACGCATTCAAGTTTAAAAAACTTTTAACACACTGTTAGCGAGCACACGGTCTGTATAGGTGTTATGCTATCTTAGTGGCTGCATATGTCCTTAAAAGAAGCCTCATATCCGAACTATAAATAAATCCCTTGTTGCTGTCACTTCTGCTTCAAGGACACTATAGTGCTCTGGCGGCCTGAAACACCCGACAGAAGACTCCCCTTGAGCAAATGAGGTATTGCATTCTTTTTCAGCTTTGAACTCACTGTCAGCTCCGATATTCTCCTTGAGCTTCGATCCAAAAAGTTCATTTCGCCGCTTTTGCAGCGACTTCGGCATACCCATTTAGCCTTCGGAGATATATATGTCCTAATGATTTAAAAAAGCAGTGTTTGAAGTTATCAGTGATGCAGTCGAAGTGAGAGAAAGTTTTGAAATCCTCCGCTCTGTGATCCTTAATTTGTCCAGTTTCCTGGGGCAACCTTCGCAGGGATGCATTTGCCGGCTATGTGTAGGGGTGAGTGGCTTTACCTTAACTACGGCTTCGCAAAGCCAAAGCACAGCTTTTGGGGAGAGTCCACATCTTTTCTCTACAACTCCTTTACAACACTATTAGGCATCCAATGCCTTCGTTACCCTCAATTCGACTCAACATTGGATTTCCTTGAAAGCTTTTTATCAAGGATCAGGCCCAAGTGCTTCCCACTTTCGACAGGATGATTTTCATTAAAATTAAATACTTTAACAGTGCGCAATAAAACTACTACAAACTCATATTGAAATGAGTTTAATCATAAATTATTAAAGAGTATAAAATAACTGCCGATCACATGATGCTTGTCAGCGATGTCAAACGGTGGCATTCGCCTATGGAAAAGTGTGCGAAGTGTTGTCAGAAGCGAAAAAAAAGGGTGAAGTCTTTGACTGCCAATGCAATATTTATTGACAGATAATCGTGCATAAGTTATATGTAGTGCACTAGTTCGGAGATTATTTTCTATATTATTAGTTTATATCTATAGAGCAGATACTTTTTTACTTGGAGAGGGAAAGATATCAATCGCTTCAGGGCTCTGGCTTCTCTTAATAAATAAGAGATATTGAGTAAAAGTAGATCAAAAGCTGAGAGGAATAAGAATAACAAGCTACCTGATCCATTAAAATATTATCATGATCCATAGACCTTTTGATAAAATAAAAAAAATGTTTCGCCTTTTATGATATTTGATTACCACATAACTCGAGTGCTTTACTGAAGTTCAAAATTTATTCCTTTTATTACTGATATTGAGGAGATGTGATTCCTATTTAGAAATATGGATCCAGGGGGCTTTATCTACCTACAGTTTCAGTCTCTGCCTGTACGTCGCGGACCCAGCCATTTTACGCTCATGTTATATAAAGGCTTCTGGCCTTACAAGGACCAGTGCAGAAAGTGACAAGTAGCCGTCCCGTGGGAGATTGATTACATATTTAAATCTTTTAAGATTGTAACCACACATTGCCTTGGAGTTGTTGCCAATACACCTCCCTCTTCACTTATTTATGCTTAAAAAACAGCTTCTTTATTTCTTTATGATATTGGGATCATTTCCAATGAAAGGTTGGGGTCTGAGCATGTTGGTCAGCTGGTTGGTGAGCTCATCAGCTAGTTCATTCCCGGCCTCGTCATCCTTTTATTATGGAACAAAGGAAACAACCCTACACAAAGTGGTGAAATTTAAAATGAAAAACTTACACTTTACAAAATTAGCTACGCGAATAATCTTAAGACGCAGCAAAAAATTTCAAGTGTGAAAAATATAGACTACTCTGAGTATTATACACCACCCTGCATTTTCTTCAAAGGTGAGAAGGAAATTCCATAATTCTTTACATAATTCACTAGCTTCCCCCCCTTTTGCGACTGCAAGCAAATTCGGTCAACATTATTTTAACGCAATTTAACTTTATATGTGAAAGTTTGATAATATTAATATAATATATTGCCGGCTAATATTACTTAATCAACTTGCTGACGGCACGTGCTTCACGCTAACGCACTCGCCCTTGGCCAACACCAAGCCAAAGACAAAAGAGTGCCAAGCGCTGACTATGACGTTGACGCACCGCCAACCTATTAAACAACGCCACAAAAAAGAACTTTAGTTATTTAAATGAAGTTCACGCAGTTTGGCGAAAAGTTTTGCTATACAGCAGACAGCATTAATTTACCAGAATTTCACACTGAATAATTTCAGGTGAACAAACGTGCGAGGACCGCAGCCAATCGGCGCAAATACCCGCCACAATATGAGTAAGTATATGTGTGTGTGTTTATTGTGATCTAGCGCCTTGTTAATAACGTTACCATGCATACGGCAAACAGCTTTCATAGCCACTGGCTGAGTCTATAACGGCATGCCGGTGTTTGAGCGGCGGCAAATCGGCGAAATAAAAAGTAATCTAAAAGGAATGCGCCACAAACAGCAATGAATAGACTGCCGCGCGTATATTTTCAAGTGTGGCTATGCGTATGATTTGGATGGGGTGGGGTACGAAGTTTGCTACAGTGGCTGTGAAGTGCAGCGAAATGTTTCGCACGTAATCTGTTGAAGTTATAAAATGCGTTAAGTCATGAACTTTTGGCGAGCGCGCGTTATTGCTGTGCACCAGGCATGAAATTAAAACAAAAATGTAGAAAAAATATAAAAAAAAATGTGAAAAAAATATAAAAAAATTGTTAAAAATTAAATAAAAAATAGAGGTAGAAAACTCTCCCACATTTAAAGTTCAGTTCCAATTAAGGCTCTCAGTCTGCTGGTCAGCTGATCACGAAAAGTAATAAGAGTGAGTACGATAGCTTGGAAAATTTGAAAGATGTTTTCATTGATGGTATACATAGTATAAATGAAAATACACAGCTAGTAACTGAAAGAATTTTGCTTGCCCCTGATTGCTTCAAGCGATCGATTGACTAAATAATCTGCGAGTATGTATGTTTTAAAGCATTCACTCTGTTCTTAGTGCTATTAACTAAGACAACAAATGTCGAATCTACCAGAGTGGTCAACACAAATTGTTCGTAGTCGGGCCCAAAATAGTAAAATTTTGAAGGCTTCACCTCAAAACTTGTAATGTCATAGTTTTCTGTCTCTTAATTCAGCACGCATTTAATAAGAAATGTAAATAATAACGTAAAATTTAAAGAATTCTAAACCAGTTTTGGTCCTTTTCGATACCACATGAAGTGCAATTGCTGGGTCCATGAGGAGTAGTCATCCTTTAAGATGCCTGAGCTTGATACGATACCTCCTCCAGTGTATTTTATAGTGAGACCTCACATACTTACAGCATAGTCTTGCCAATACGGGACAAGTCCACAAAAGTTGCTCCATTGTTTCCATGGTGTCCTGCTCCAGAAATTTCCTGCAGTCTTCTTGATTTGTCAACCCTATTCTGCGGGCCTGTGTAGCAACCAGTCAGTGACCAGTTAGTACTCTCTTAGTGTTCGCACAGTTTCTTCTATCGATTGCCAATAGGAATTTTGTGTACTTCCGATCTACCGCTTTAAGCATGACTTTTGTGATTTTCCAATGCAATAGTGATCACATTTTCGGATGTAAGCCAGTCTCGTTAACTATTTCATTGCCTTCGATACCAATAGAAGTTAGTCTGCTTACCTTTAGTAACACTTTCCATTCCCGCCCTGATCCTTAAGACATTTCTGATCGATATGCAATACCAGTTTACTCCCTTTATTGCTGCTTGGCTGTCTACGTACATAGTCATTCTGGGGTTGCCTGCAGGTTTATTAGAGACCAGTTGCGCCGCTTTCTCAATAGCAAAGACCTCAGCTTGAAATACGAGTATACTGCAATGGTCCGGCAAATTAAAAGTTCCGTCATCCATTTTCGAACCATCTTGCTTGCATTAAAAAGGATTTTTGTTTTGCTATCGAGAGGATGCTTGGTCTACGACGGGAAGTCGTGGGCTGCTTCAGCTATATGCGAAAGATTCGTTTCTGGCCACTCCCAAGTGAATGGCGCTGAAAGAACTTTCCTCACTAGCGTCTCAGTCTCTCACGCGCCGTTCTCAAGCTATGATATATTTCGTGAAAAGATCTTGGCCTACATCCTTACAAGATCAAACTGACGCAAGAACAGAAATCACTTGGCCATCGGAATCGTCGTAAGTTTGTAAATTGAGCTGAGCAACAACAAAATGGTACTGATTTTCATCCACAATCACGTTCAGCGATGAGGCTCCTTTCTGGTTGAATGGCTTCCTCAATAAGAAACATATGCGTTATTGGTCAGGCAGCAATCCACATTTACTCCATGAGTCATCATTACATTCCGAAAAAATTACGGTTTGGTGCGGTTTATGGGGACATCATTGGGCCGTACTTCTTCCGTGATGATCAACACCGGCACGTCATTGTGAATGGGAATCGCTAGCGCTCAATGATAACCGATAATTTTTGCCCGAATTGGATGATAAGAACTTGGACAATATGTGGTTCCAACAGGACTACGCCACAAATCAATGTCACAATCGATTTCTTGAAAACCAAGTTTGGTGAACGTATTATCTCACGAAATGGCCCAGCCAATTGGCGACGTCAAGTCTATAGTCAAGCCAGCGACGATTAGTGAACTTCGTACGAATATCGAACGTGACATTGCTGTAATATCGGCCGAATATTGCTTGAAAGCCGTCGAAAATTGGGTTAAGCATCTCGAATTCTGCAAGCGTGCTCTTGGTGACCATGTAAAACAAATTGAGCTCCATAAATAATGACATTGAAAATACTTTTACAGTAATCAAGAATTTCATTGATATACCAATCCATTTTTGTTTAATTTAAAAGAAGCTTTTGAGGCACTCTCTTTGAAAAACCCGGTAGATGCCATACAACTGAACGATCAAAATCAAGCCTTTGTAAGGAAAACTTTGTTTGTGGAGATATAATACTGTGCCCAAAACATAAGGTGACATTGTATTTATTTTGAAAATTCTTTATTTATTCTTCCAAATCAATTTCATCCCCTTCAAAGTAATCTCCTCTCGATGCAATGCAGTTATGCCAACGGATTTTCCAATCTTCGAAACACTGGTTGTAGTCACTTTCCGGAATGGCCTTCAGTTCCGTCTTCGCTGCGGCTTGAATCTCCTCTATCATATAAAAACGGTGTCCCCGGAGCGGTTTTTTGAGCTTGGTGAACAGCCAGAAGTGGCACGGCGCCAGATCAGGTGAATACGGTGGTTGCGGAACGATATGGCTTGAGTTTTTGGCGAAATGATCACGAATTACGAGGGCAGCATGGGATGGTGCAGTATCGTGGTGTAAAAACCAAGAATTGTCCTTCTACAATTCCGACCTTTTTAGGCGGATAGCGTTACGCAAACGACGCATAACGTTCAAATAATATTCCTTGCTGACTGTTTGACCGGTTGGAAGGAATTCATAATGCACAACACCACGATAATCGAAGAAAACAGTTAACATGACCTTGATTTTTGACCGACTTTGGCGCGATTTTTTTGGTATCGGCACTATTTTGGCACGATATTCGCTCGATTGATCAGTTGTTTCAGGGTCGTAAGCATAGATCCAAGTCTCATCGCCAGTTATAATGCATTTCATGACACCCTGGTAGTCGGAAAGCATCGTTTCACACACTTCAACGCGACGCCTTTTTTCCAAAAAATTCAATGTTTTCGGTACCAGTCGAGATTTGACGCGCTTGAGGCCCAAAACATCCTTCAGAACGGTATTGGCTGAGCCTTTCCATATACCAACTTCATCAGCAAGGTCTCTAATTGTTAATCGATGGTTTTTCAACACCAAATCTTTGATTTGTTGAACGTAAGCTTCGTCGGTTGAGGTTGATGGTCGCCCTGGACGCTCTTCGTCTTCGACACGTTCACTGCCGGCTTGGAACTATACCACTTGCAAACATTTTTTTTAGACATAGCCTCATCACGAAAGGCTTTCTGCACCATCCTCAATATATCCGCAGCAGAAAATTGATTCCGTAAACAAAATTGAATGCAAATTTTTTGCTCAACAAATTTCGACATCGCAAAAAACGAAAAACTCACTTTTAGCAGCTCACAAAACGACACGTATCTCAAACACTAATGAATATTTTGACATGAGATTTGACATAAATGTGACTGACAGTACTACCAACCTAAAAAAAAAGAATTCTCCAAATCCTTCGACGCGGGCAGTTTAAATTCAAATGTCACCTTATTTTTTGGGCATGGTAGATAATTGTTTAAGGTAACGTACAGTCTCCAAAAATATAGTTGAAATCAGACTACTATAGCATGTTGCCGCCATACAAACGGCTCGATCCAATACCCTTTGGTGCATAAAGAATATCAGTTTTGAAGGGTATTATAGCTTCGTTACAACGGAAGTTAACGACCTTTCTTATATTATTTCATATTTGGTTTGAATATTTTGAAAATATTGAGG
>JBAWJQ010004011.1:0-98281 GCA_037783105.1 Bactrocera zonata
TGAAAGCTCTACAAAAACGTCTCCTATGATTTTTTTCGTAAACCTAACCGAGGAGGAAGATCTCCACTCCATTGAAAAGACCAGGTGGAGAAGGATCTGGCTTCATTTGGAATCTCCAAACGGTGTCTACGCCAGTAATGAAGAAGAAGAAGAATCAATCATTCCAACTTTTTTATAGATTTATCTTTATGAACACTTAATTCAATCTCTAAATATAAACCAACAGCAGTCGAAATGCGCCACAGAGGCAATTAATATATATGTAACTGACTTGATTTATGATCCCTCCTCGCTGGATAAAGTGTTCACAATAACAATATTACAACAACAACAACGAATACATTTTCATTTTCCTCATCTTTCATCTCTTAGCTTCATCATATTTCGAAAATTTCCTTCATTAATTCCTCCACCTTTAAGTAACATAAGTTGCTTAACTTGGTTGAGAATTCCAGTGATAAAATCGGGCTGAACAAAAATCAACAACGAAGCACACTGATTAATTGCACAGCAACAAATTGGCGCCAGCTGCTACTGCTTTGGCTCACTACATTACTATTAATATTATTGTTGTTGGTTTTGCTTCCGCGCGCGTCATGCAGCATTGACTTACCACCAGTGAGAGCGTGAGTGCAACACCAGCAGCAAATGAAGCGTTTTATACGCCAACAAATTACCGTTAGCAGTGCACGTTGTCGCCATCAAGCGTCAATGCCAATGTCATTGCCAACAAGCAGCGAGTCACAAACCCACACACATACATACGCAAGCCGCCGAGTGCTGCAATGCGGCAACACAGTGTGCCGTTTTTGTTTGTTATTTGTGTTAAGCTTGTTGTTGCTGTCGCACTGCATTGAATCGGTCATTTGTCAACGCTTGAGTGCACAGCGCCAAGCGAGTCGTCAAACGAGCAGTAGCAACGACAACAGCAACAACAACGCGACTGTGGCCAATTTCATTGTTGTTTATTGCCGCTTCATTATGAGCTAGTTGCTGCCGGCTGGTGTTGCGGTTGTTGTTGCTTGTGTTGTTTTTGCTGTTGTTGCAGTGTTTGCTGCTGTGCGCGTGGCAGTTAATCAAATGGAGCGTAAAGTCGCCTGCATTTTTTGCTCCAACGGCCACGCAGTTGAATTTATTAATTTTTTTGCCACAATGTTGCCACAATTAGTAGTGAGTGCTGTTGCTGCTGCAGCGCCCGCTGTTGTGGGCATCATTTACGAAAATGTCACTTGCGCACGCGCAGCCATTCATTATGCGACCAGCGCGTGCCTGCGTGCCGCAATAAATTTGCCACAGCGCCGGCTGTTGTTGTTGCTATTGTAGTTGTTGTTAGGCGGAAATGCTTCTGACATTTTTAAAATTAGTTGCGTGCTGCATTTCGGCACTTTGCTGTGGTCAACAGCATCAAACGTGCCACAAAGTGGATGGCAACACATGCAACGGCTGTTAATTAACTTGCAACAGCTATGTTGCAATGTTGCAAAGTGTTATTTAATTTTAAAGGTAATCAACAGCATGAATAGAGCAACAACAGCAGTAAAGTGCATATCTGCAACATGCAACAAAGCAACCTGCCTATGTGCAACATGCAACAAAAACCCGCCTATGTGCCACATGCAACAACAGCATACCGCGCGTGCGACTCGCCACACTAATCGTTAATAAAAAAGCGCAATGCAATCAGTGCAACAATTTGTTGCGCGAAATAAATTGCGCTTTCGTGCCTGCGCTCAAAGTGGCAGCTTAAACAGGTTGCCAATTGGCGCGTCGCTATTACCATGGTTAGCGGTTGAGTTATTGCCGCTTCATGCTTGTTGCTGTTGTGCCATTGATACGACGACGGCGGCGCTAATCACAAAGCTGTTGACACCACCACAACGCGACACTGACGTTCGGCTTTTGGGCAGCAACTCGTTTTTGCCGCTGTTTCTACTTTTTTTACAGATTTTATTTTAATTCAATTATAAGTCTATTTTAAACTATTCTCTTTATTGCCGCTGCATATAAATAAATTGTAAATGCATACAATGCTATCAATAACAGCTAACGGACGCAATGCGATCATTTACGCCGCGCGATCACCACACACATGCGACGCGAACTGCTCGGACGGCTGTTCATTTTCCGCGTTCGTTTCGCCAACATCTGGCATTTGTAGTTCCAAGGTAAATTTGTGTTGATAAATTGAAATAGATTAATGCGTGTTTAAAATTAGATTTTGCAAAACAAACAACAAAAACATTTATTAGATCAGCACACTTTTAATGATCAGATAATGATCTATGATGCTGGAAAAGAGCAACATTGCATGCGTTGAAGCACAAAATTACGGAAGTCTATGGCTAAAGATCGCTAATTAACTTATGGATGCGCTAGATAAATACGCAATAATATTAAAAAAATATTAAAGATCACGATCATCTGCAAGTTTGATTTTTTTGGATTAGATTTTGCATTCCAAGTTTGATCTGATTTATAACTAAATTTAGGCACTGGGTGCTTTGCAAAAAATTCAATTCATTGACATTTGCGGCCTGTAATATGGACTGAATATATGTATTCTAAGCTTGCGACCGACTGGAGATTAACTGTAATATAAATAATGAGATCTCTTGCGACTTATTTTGCATTCTAATAAGTAAAATAAAAGTAATTTTCTTGAAAAAAGTGTAAGCTTTTGAAGATATGTCATTGTTGAAGGGTGAATTACATATAAGTATATAGCATAGGAAGTAGATGAGCTAAGCCATGTTTAAAAGTGAGGAAAGTTCTTTGAGCGCCATCCACTTGCGAGTGACCAAAAACGATTTTTTTACATAAGGCTCGGAAGTTCCGGTATTAGACGTAGTATCCTCTGGGTAGCCAAAAAACATTCGTTTGAACGTCGAGCTAAAGTGAGAAGGCGAACCATCCCTTCCCAAGCTTATGCGCTAGGTTTGGGACCCGCGATGTAAAAATACTACTAATGAAAATAAGAAAACAGCTTCGGATGAGAGACCACCCTTTTGATGACGATCCCTGCAAACATGTTCTCATCCGGGGCTGTTGTGTCCTTGCGGCTATAACCGCGTAATCAGTGTCTACGCCAATAAAGAAGAAGAAGATTTTTATTACATACCATCTATGAAAATTCCTTATTTAAAAAGCCAATTAAAGCCGTATTTAAAAAGCCGAATATCTTGAGAAGTATTAATGATAGCGATTTTGACCTCAGACCTTTTTCAAATAAAATTTCCTACAAGTTTGTCATGTACATTTTTTCTATAGCTCTTGTCATTTACGAGATATATACATAAAAAATGCGAATTTCATGGAAAAATCGGGTTTAGAGCCCGGTACTACCTCGCCGGTGTGAGTTTCGACTTTGTCGCAATGAGGAACTTTTGTAGAGTGTTCAATTCTGAGGAATATGTGTCTAAAGTCAAAGCGATGCCATAAAATGCCTCTGAGCTATAGAAATTTAAAGATAAAAAATCACGATTGTCGTGTATTTTCAATGGATAATTTTTACATGCCTTGGTCCAGTCCTTAATGTTTAATATTAAGGGCTCAAATTTTCAGCGATTTTTTTTAGGGTATTTTCAAGGAAATTTCATGATGGGATTGAAAAAAAAATGAATTAAAAAACACCCTAATGTATATTTTATAGGATTTCCAGCATTTCTTGCTGAGTGAAACCGAAATTTTGGTCAAAAATCGATTTGTTTTTTTTTTTTGAGAAACCGTCAAAAAATTTTAGTTTGCTTATTTCTGCGATTTGCTTTACCACATTCAACTATTATTTTAACGAAATCTGTTTTTTTAATTTCAGAGGATCCATTTCAGAGATACAGTGGTCACTGCAAAATGTCTTTTCCTATCCCGGAGATCAACAGTAGTAAGTCTTAAACTTACTGCTTCAGAGTTTTTCAACCAAGACAATTACAAAATGGAACTAAATTATATATTAAGACTTAAGTCCTTAAGGTAAAAATATATTTTGCTGATCGTTTTAATTACTATAAATAATTGGAAGAGCTTAAATTTTGAATCGAAAGTGAGTTTTTTATTACTTACGATCCACCAAATCATATTTCTTATATGTATGCATCAAATTTTAAGCTGCCGCTTTGAAATATAACCAATAGATAACCCATTTGATAACCAATATAACCAATTATAATAACCATTTTATAACCAATAACTCAAATTTAGTTTAAATTTTAGTGGTTTTTTTATATAGTTTTTCTTTTGCCTGTAAACTCATGAAAAGTGATGGGACGTTATTTTTAATTCTAGGTTACGATATACATATATTATAGAGAGTTATGTATAATTGCATATCAATCTTACAAAGCTGCGTTTCCTTTAAAGCACTCGCTTAAGTGAATCGTTGTCATTGTTTTCATATCAATTTGATGGTGTTTGCTATTTTTGGGTTCCCCAACAAAGTAAATACAAACATACATACCCACACAGCCAGCCACCCAAACAAGCTAAGGGAGTGGAGTTCAATCAACTCGTTAGGAAAACAAGAAATATGAGCAGAAGAAGAAGAAGCAGCAGCAGCAACAGCAACAGAAAGTAGAAACAACGGTTGCCACGGCCGATGAACGGTAGAATCTTGAAATTGCACGCCTGCGCAAGTGCGTATGTATGCAGGCGCTGTGGCCGCAGACTCGTACGCGGTGCCGTTTTGGTCTGGCACCTTCACGCATCGCCTGGCAATTGCCACTCACGGCGCACATACATTTCATACCTATATATGTATATAGATATGAACATAAATATAAACATACAAATATACATGAATGCACACATACATATCGATATACACAAGCGCATCGTGCAATTCTCCAACTGGCTGCCCGGGTCAAATTGCCACAGGCTGCATTCTATTGCTATTGCTGTTGCTGTATTTTGCTGCTGTGATAGTTATTCTTGTTGTTGTTGTTGTTGCGACTTTTAGTGCGCTTCGGCCAGCATTTTATAATTATCACATTGCTGATCTGGTCAGCAGCAACACCAAGAGCAACAGATCGTGCGCTACGCAACGCGACGAGCAATGAACGGCCAGTAAAGTGTTTGTGTTGTTGTTCTACACTCTTGCCAGCTCTTGGTGGCGTTTCGATCGCTATGTAGGTATGTATGTATGTATGTATGGTATATGTGTATGACTTTTATGGTTTAGTTCTGCGCTTTGTTTTGATTTTTTGTTTGCGGAAGCGTCTTTGCTGCTTTCGCACGCAATGCCTACAACAACAATAAACCAACAACAACAAAAACTATGAGCAGCGGTTATAGCAATTGCGCAACAATATTAATTTACCTACAATAACAAGAAAAAAGCAGCAACAGAAGACACTGAAAACCTGTGTTTTGGCCTGGTCCATTGCCACCCAACTGAAGAACAACTGCCTGCCAAGCAAAACATGTCGGCGTATAGCGCATATATGTATATACCATGAATGTATGTACATATATATGTATGCATATGTATATATGTACACATATCTATATATGTTTGTGTACGTTTTTACTGCAGCGGCATTTGATCATTAAGGAGTCAGCAAGATTGCATAAATTTGTTAAACCAGCAGGCATGAACACTTGCCAATAATAGTATGTGTGTGTTGTTATGTGCCTGTGCGGCAAGTAGGCGCACATTTATGCGTTGATATGCTTACAATTATTTCAATGGCGTGTTAGCTATGTCAAGATAAAGGAAAATGGCCAGAATGGATTATCGCATACGCGATTTCCTGCTTGAGATTATTGTGTAGCTAATGGGATATTTGCAAGTCTTTTGCCTACCGATCGCTGGCGTACGGCCATTGCGGATAAATGCAGATAAGCGCAGGAAAACGGTGTAATTGAGCCTTGCGCAAGAACGCTTGCATACAACTAATGGTCTATGAGGGAGAGCGAATAAGAGTTTCAGGGAGTTAGTTTAGTTAACGGTTAAAAATAAAAAATACAGCGCCAATGGTGTGTGTCTTGGATAATAAACGCTCAGCTTTAGGCAATAAACAATATTGGCTACTTTTTGTTATTTGCAGATTCTAAATACGAGTATTCGTTGGTTGCATATTTTTATTGCGAAATTTGCTAGTTAAATTTATATTTAACGTATTAGGTTCGGGTCTTTGCTAATAATGATAAGATGTGCGCCTAATGGTAGGCAACGCTTTATTGTTTCAAAGTTTATTTTAGTTTAGAGAGTGGGAATACATAAGATCAAACTATATATTTTGGCAACCGTGTGCCTATTGCTTTATATTTGCTATGCGCCTAACAGTAGGCAACATTTTATTAATTTTTTTTTTTCAAAGTTTATTTTGGTTTTGAGAGCAGTAGTACGTAAGATTAAACTGTATTTTTTGACATGCGAGTGTCTCTTAATATTTGTGTGTTATGCGCCTAACTGTAGGCAACGTTTTATTTCTTACACTTTCTTTGTTAATTTGGGACAGAACTTACCAATATCAGACTGAAATTGTTTATCAATGGCCTTCTCCAGGGCAATAAATATTTGTGTTATAAAACACGTATATCTAAAAATACGACTCCAATCCATAATAAGGTCAATTCTAGGTACTCATTAGACTCTTCAGCAAACAACTATCGCTCTTAAAATAAGTGTGTTCCCATTAAGACAAATTGATAGCATTATTGACAGCATAATTGCAACACAATTAAATTACAAAAATCTCTTCCGCGCTTTCTACCTTCAACTGCCATCCTCACTGCAACACGAAGTTACTTGCCACATGGACATTGGACAAATGTTTGCAATGATCCCGTTGTGCTGCATATTTCACTCCGTTATATAAGTATGTTCGGAACGGACTAATCTAGACATTAGCCAACAGCCCAGCGGCTGTCATGTCTTAGAAATTGTTCTAATCAAATTCACTGTTGCACCAACGTCATTAAATCCACAACGAAAGGTATTAAAATGTTATGTGTATCTTCAGTAACAACAACAAAAGTAAAAATTCCAGAATGAAGGAAGCTGCACACACACACGCATGTATATATTACATTCACACACGCGCTTTGAAGTTTCACGCTAGTCCTGTGAGTGTGAAGTAATGTGGCAAGTTTGCATTAAGCTGACAAGCTTGTTAAAGTGATGCCGCGCTCGACACATTACATATCGCCCGACTTCTCCACAAATCACTATTGCTATCCTGCTGCGTGTGCGAGTGTGTATAAGAAGAAGAAGCATATTAACTACAATTGTTCAGGCAACAACAAAACAACAACTATCAACGCTTGTTACAATTTGTACTAATTTATTTATAACGCGCTGTGCTAAAATGTCTGTTAGTAAGCGAACCAACTGTGTGGTTGCAACCCAGTTGAGACTTTATATGAGTCAAAAATTTATTTAGTAAAAAAAATTTAAAAAAATTATAATTCATTGTAAATGATTAATTTTGAATAAGTTGACTTGAATTAGTACATAAGTAGTTAATTGAGAACTAGTTGTGAAACTGGTATCTTTTGGACTAGTTTATAACTTCATCAAGTGATGAGTGATTAATTTTCAGTAATTAGGCTTAAATTAATGAATAACTAGTTAGTTAGTAACTAGTTGCCAAACTAGTTTCTTTTGAAGTAGTTCCCAAATAGTGATTTTCAATATCCTACATTGTGCAGTTAAATATTTTTATGGTAAAAATTGTCAATACCTTATACCGAATAGCAATGAAATACCAAGAAGCTTTCTTTTTTCGAACTCTCCCACCGATTTTGATAAACTTCAAGTCAGCTAAATTTCTTCCTGGGAACATGCACCATTTGCCATGCACTCAATAGCTGGTTGTACGCATTTATTACGCTATCAACAGCACCTCAGCCCGGAAATATCGCTACAACATATGCCATGACTAAGGCTAATGACTGACTGGACTTTATCAAACAAAAAAAATAAATAAAAAACGGCGAGTAATAAAATAAAAGTAAATCTCCTTGTAGCTATAAAAACTTACTAGCAAAGTTGTTGGCGCTATAATTAGTTGTTGGAACTTGCTTGTCTTTCGCCTGGCGTTTGATGACATGACACATATACACTACGCTTGTACTATTAATATTTATAGCACAGGAAGTGATACGAGGATTAAAGGTTTGAACGAAGAGTGACTGTAGCAAAAGCGAAAGAAAAGTTGTTGACAACTTGACGTGCCATATTTACGTTGAAATGGCGTATTTTTAGTGCAGAAAAGAAGTTAGCAATATTCTAACCTAAAAATCTGTAGCTTAAGGGTGCTAAAAACTATAGTGAGTAACTTTTAACTATAAAAAGTAGGTTAAATATAATAAAAAAAATTAAATATGTGATGTTTAGGAAAGTGGAAAGAATATTATAAGCGCTGAAATCGAAAGCTCATTACATTTCTTTATAAACAACGCTAATCTACTCGATTTATAACCGTTGTATGTTCGATTCGTTAATCTAGCAGGCTTCACGCGTGGAAGATAACTTATTATTTGAAATCCTTCTCTTTCTTATTCGCACTTTACACCTTTTTCTCACTGAAATAATGCAATTTGCCTTTGATTTGCCATAAATTATTATTTAACTTCTTTTTTCTGCTATAATTTCAGCTAACAACAAAAGTAACTCGTTTGCGTTGAGTGATATTCACACGCTCGGAGTTATTAGAAGTGGTTGGTATACATTTATAAGCGTGTATGTCAAATATTGACAGGCCATACTTGATAATTGCCAGTGGATGCTTCCTTAAAAATTGCTATATTTAAGTAGCAGATCGGTGTTATATATGAAAACACTTGAGTGGGGATTTGAGTGGTTTGCCGGCTGAGTGAGTAAACTTTACTTTACTTGCTCTAACCGTAAATTATTTATAAAAATTAGGAAAGGCAAAAAAAGATCCATTGAAGAACTTTGGGTTTGATCGCTCAGTTTGTATGGCAGCTATATACAATGGTGATCCGATATATGTTGCCGTTACACTTTCTTAAGAACACGCTTTTCTATGAACCACTTATTCTCTGAGAAGTGGTTTGTTTGCGAAGGTGATGGTCTCAAGCTCTGTTTTAGGTAGAGATCCAGTCGCTTTTTGTCAAACACTTATAGATCACTCTCAAAGTTTCATAATATTCGAAGCCTCATAGCCTCGTAATAAACGTATGGATTCTTCACAACCATATTTGGTGAACTTTGAAACACTTGAAAAAACGATTCACCTAAGAAAGAAGTATTTCTCATCCATTGTGTGGCCTTTGTAAGACTGAGGTTGAAACTTCGCTGTAAACTTATCGAACCAAAAGACTTCGGCGAAGATAAGAACTGTTATTAGACAGCTCAAACATTTTTGATATGTTCAAAGCGCTTTGTGGATCTCTAAGGTTCTTAGGAGCCAGCTTTTAGCAATTTTTGGTAACACAACGGACCGGAGTTCTAGGCTGTCCAAGTACGATCCTTCTCAGGACGAACCTTATAACCTAACCTAACAGAGAAGTACTTCGATAACACCTTGATAAACGAGGAAATGCATGCTAATATGCCAAACTCACAAACCAATACACCCTACAACGTTTTCTAAAATCGTGCCAACACACTGCCACATCTACACCTTAATAGAATTGCGATCATCAACAGATATTTCAAAGCTCTGCATAAATATCTTTTTCGAACACATTAAAATTTGATATATGTAACGCAACACCGTTGTAGCACAAAAACAATGCAAAGCTGCACATACAATTTTGTATGGAAACAAGTCAACACATTGAGCGCCAAACAGCAATGATTGCAATCAACTAAAACAACAACAACAATAACAATGCAAAGAACGCGTGACAAGCGAGCAAGATGAAATACCAAAGGATGATTAAGGGGAAGTAGTCAGCAAATCAGGAAAAAAAGTGTAAAGAATAGCCACATGCTGCATGCCACATGCCACATAATCAAGCCTTGCTGCAGCCAATACTCGTATGTACATACAACACGCAGGCCAAAGAGGAGTAAGATCACGATTTCTTACCAGTCGACGACATGGCGTGATGCGATCTTAAGTATGTAGATAACTGCAAAGGTTTATGAGTGTGTGTATGTGTGTATACACCTTGAAACTGGCAATGACATTGTGGGAGGGGAGCTGTGTGCCTTGCGTGGCATGTTGTGGTCACTTCGGTATTTGGTGTTTAGCGATTGGCGTTGGAGACATGTATTGGCAACGGTAAATATTGCGGTGATAATGCAATGAGTACCGCAAACAAACATACACACATACATGCATATATGTATATGTACATATGCATATGCTCATGTTGTTTGTGGCTGTGTGCTGTCAATAGTTTAAGGTTAGTTATAGTTAGATGTTGTTTGTTTTGCATTGGTTCGACACCTGCGTCTTGTCATTCGCCTTAAAGGCGTTTTAGTGCGGCTTTTAGCTTGTGGCATGTGGCATGTGGCCTACGACTGTTGGCTGGCTGCATCGCCTGGGAACGCTACGATGGCGGAAAATACTAGTTGCTGCTGCTGCTGCTGTTGTTGTTGTTGTTTGTGGTGTTAGTGACATAGTACCGTTTGTTATTTTTGCATTTTACTGTAATGACGTTTGGGCTTGTTGTTTTAGTTGGCTGCCTATTTTATTTTAATAACAACAAAAATATTTTAACAACAACTACAAAAATGCTGGTGAAATTGCCAATATGAAATCTGCTGACGGTGACGCCGTTTGTTAGGTGAAGCTGTTGCTGCGTTTTATTATTATTATTTTTTTTTTTCAATATTAAAACGGAGTAATTTAAACTTTAGAGTTCAGCAGTCCATTTGGATTTACATAGAAAAATTTTTATTAAAAAAAATTTAGTTAAAAATTTAAAAATTCCTCTTTCAAAAAAATTAGCCGTGGAATGATTTATTTAAAAATTATGAATGTACAATTTGGAAATATTAATATTGGCTAAAGAAAATAAAAAATAATTTATCGATACACATATATAATAAATTAAAATTTATCGATATTTCGACTTATCGAGAACTCGGAAGTTTTAATATTAGCTAAGAAAATTAAAAAAGTTATCGATACACATACATTGTATAAATTTTTTATCGATATTTCGACTTATCGATAAATCGATAATGAAAAAATTATAAATATTAAACAGTTTCATTTCTTTATATTACAAAAATACGTATTGAAATATTAAAAAGTAAAATAGCATTATAATAACTATGGCTAGATATGTATGTAAGTTAGGAAGATTAGAAGCAATGTCTCTTATATTCTCTCTCAAAATTACGCGTGGAAGTTATAAAATTGAGCTTATAATGGACTAAAAAATCTAAATTTATACAGATTTTATATTTCGGTATATAAATATCGTTTATCGAAATTTCGATTATAAAATATATCGATAACACGTAAAGGTTTGATAAAATCTAAATTTGCTACGAATTTTAAGTTCGGAAAATAAATATATTTATCGATATTTCGATTATAAAATATATCGATAACTTGATATGTATATGTATCGGTTATCGATATTATTTATCCAAGTAAAAGAACGAAGTTGTTTTGAAATAACACTTATTTTATTATTTTTTTTTAATATTTTGATGATAAGCTCTAGATCCTCATGAATATTTGTATAGTTTGGAGCGAAAAAAACAATGAAACACTAGTATATGTAATTAATCAAAAATTATGAGTATTAAAAAAGTCGTTTGTATACCTAATGCACCTTTATTAGTTTTAGAATTAGATTCTTGCTAATCTAGAAGACCCTATATATGAAAATTTAACATATCCTGGTTCAAAGGAATATCATAAGCTCCTATTCTGCTTCTAATGGTGCGAAGGGAAGAGCACCTTTCCAGCCAGCAATGCCAAAGTACAATATATTAATAATTTATTTGCATTTCTCGCCTCGCCCACACTGGCCCGCTCCACCTTTAACGAAACGAACAACCACCAGCTCGCTTACTTTCGCAACTAACAGCATTTTCGCAGTTCCCAATGTCAAACAACTTTTTGCTTAAGTATTTTTTTAATATTTTCGTTTATATTACTGGCATCCCCGCCCCTACGCCGGTCACACTCTTTTGGACTGTGTCTCGCTTTCTTTTACATTTGGACAAGCGTTGAGATCATGATCTTCGTCGGTGAGGTTAAATGCGGTGGACACATTACATGTGAGTTGTGTGGCATACTGACATTCGTTGTGATTGTTGGTGTTGTGCGTTGCTATTTTTCGTTTTTTTTTTTTTTGTTTTTTTTTTGAGTTTTTACTTCAAAGCTCGTCTGCAGTTGCGTGTAGACGCATCCACATAGGTCCCCAGTAAATATACTCAAATGTGCAACATGTTGCGAGCCATTGACAGTGCATTGATGATGTTACACGCTGCAGTTTTGCATTTCAGCTTGTTTTTGTTGGTTTCTTTACCAAACTTTATATGTGCGCTGGCGTGTGCTGTGTCTGCCGATAATGGTTTTGGCGGTTTGAGGCCACCAACCGGTGGCAAGTGTCAAATGCGACAACAACGCACAACTGCTGCGCACACAGCAACACACACCGAGTCGGCAGGCTACATGCAATAGGCATATTACATGCCAACTGCCTTGTGGCCTATTGTTGGCCAGAGTTCCTCTTGCAGCCGGATGGATAATTCCTTGGCGCACAATCAACGATTTTCCGCATTGTTAGATATGGGCACAATTGGTCATTACCAGCCGGCCGACATACATACCAACGATGTGTGTGTGTGAATGTCATGTGTGTACGTATGTATTTGTTTGGCCGAGAGTACGTGTGTGGCATGCAAATGTGGCATTCGACATGTGGCAGACTTTCTTTGACTGTGCCTTAGCCGCCAAGCTGTGGTTGCATGCCACTAAGCACTGTGTGTTTGTGTGTGTGTGTGCCGAAGCTTCTTCTACTCTCCTGACTTAATGACACAATTTTGAGCTAAATTGTTGGGCTTCATTTGCTCACATATTGTTATTGTTGTTGTTGTCTGTTTTTCGATTTCTTTGTTTTTTTTTTTGTGTTTTGTGCCTCAGCAATGTTCATTGAGTTCTGTTTGGACGCGGCGTGAAATTAGGCCAGCACTTTCTCAGCTTAAACGCACAGGCACACGCTTACACACCGCACTCGGCACTCATGTAAGCATTTATGTCGCTAGCATGTAAGAGTGTGTGCGTGTGTGTGCGCTCATTTACATGCAAGCGCTTGTCTTAGCAAATAGCAAATAGCGAGAGATAAAAATGCCGGTGATGCGTTTTGATTAATTGATGACTGTCAAATAAACAAACTAACTGGCAGTTGGTATGCCGTCTGCCATGTGTGGCAGCGAAGATCAACCGACGATCGGTAAACAACATGCAGCGCGTTGCTGTTGTTGAGTTGTTGGAGCCATGCAGCTGTGTTGGCTGTGCTGTTGAAGGGGCATTCGGGCATTGGGGCGGCAAACAAGCAAACAAGCAAACAAACAACAAGTGCGCAAACATTCTTCACCTCAAATCGAATGAGATTTGTGGCCACCTAAATTTCTATTTTTATTCATTTTGTGGTAAAGGTCGCTTCCTTCTTGGAATCATGTACATTGGTACATACATACATCAGGCATTGTTTTATTACAAATGACCCAATTGCTGCTGATTGGATATTTGTATGCATGGCTGAAGTGCTGTTGGCCTGGCGTACAAAGCTGCAACATATTATATTTGTATGTGGTGTAAAGTGTTGATAGTTGCAGCGTAACTCGACCTAATTTTTTTGAACTCCAATTTTTATAGTGGATTTACTCATTTCTGTTATAATTGGAACAGATTCGTCAAACAATCTTAATTTTATTTGATTTTTTTCCGAAAAATGATTGATTTGCTTCA
Source organism: Bactrocera zonata (assembly GCA_037783105.1). Taxonomy (NCBI): domain Eukaryota; kingdom Metazoa; phylum Arthropoda; class Insecta; order Diptera; family Tephritidae; genus Bactrocera; species Bactrocera zonata. Next base: position 13,848 of record JBAWJQ010004011.1, read on the forward strand.
AGCGACTTCTAAATTGGACTTTAGTGCTAAAGATAGACTTTAATTGAGCTGTAAACTCGAGTTTAATGCACAGTTTTGTGCTTAACATTGAAGAATGCTCATGCCTCATACAAATTAGCTCTGTTCATTAAAATTAGTTTTAATGTTTTTCAGGAAAGTGCTTTTAACTCGAGTTTATTGATTTATTTCGTGTTTAATAAAAAATAAAATACACAAAAATAGAGTTTATCGAGTTTATCATACACATATATTAATATAAATGAATTTTTCCTTAAGTATCACATTTTTTCAGAAATATTTTAAACTCGAGTTTATTGACTAATTTGGTGTTAAGCAATAAACAAAACACAAAAATAGAGTTTATCATATAAATTAATAGAAATTCAACTTTTCTCAAATATCACATTTTTTCATAAATTTTTAAACTCGTGTTTATTGCCTATTTTGGTGTTTAACACTCAACACTGCGCATAAATATATAGTATACCATATATTATTTCCTTTTTGTTTTAACACTACATCTTTTTACGAAAGTTTTATATGCGCCATAAACTCGAGTTTAAGAAGTGTTTAACATTTAAGGCTGCACATAAAAACAGAGTTTACCATGTTACTTCCTCAAAATTTATTACTTATCTTATTTTATCCTTCATACTTTTCAGAAAAAAATAATATATTGTGCTTTTAACTCGAGTTTATTGACTATTTTGGTGTTTAACATTCAATACTGCACATAAATACACTAGTATTGCTATATGTTACTTCCTTTAATTTTTCAAAATATAATAAATAAAAATTTATACTGCGCCTTAAACTCGAGTTTATTGAGTGTTTAACATTAAAGGCTTCTCATAAAAATAGAGTTTACGATATACTTATATTTTGTTACATGAACCTTCATATCTTTCGTAAAAGTTTCGTATTGCGCTTTAAACTCGAGTTGATTCACCAATGTGGTGTTTAACATTAAACACTGTTCACAAAAACCAAATTTATCTTATATAAAAGTTCGGTTAAGTTTTCTTAAACTAAACATTTTTCCAAAAATGTTTATGATGTGCTTTAAACATGATTTCAATTAGTGTTTAACTTCACAAACACGAGTTTATGACTCATTTTCGTGTTTTGCATAAACGATAATGTACAAAGATAGAGTTTATTATGCAACTCATTATAAACTTTTGTTGTTCAAAATTTTTCTAAACTCCACTTTTTAGAGTTTATGGGAATACAACCTGTTATGAAACAGAATTCGGAGGCACGATTTAAAAATTTATCGCACTCTTGAAATATTTGACATTTTCAGAGCTCTTTGAGCATCACCATCGTCTGGACACAAGAGTTTTTCGTAAACACCAAATCCTAAACTCGAGTTTATAACACCCGATTCCGTGAAAAGAGCGATTGAGTCTCTTATACACCTTAACAGCAACATAGAAGAGTTTTTCGTAAACGCAAAATCTTAAACTCGAGTTTATAAGTCTTAAACTCAAGTTTATAAATCTTCAACTCAAGTTTATAACAGCATGTTAACATTTTCTACACAACAATTTCTTGTAGTAATAAATCTTTTTAACTCCTCATTAATTTGAGATTTCTCACAATGTTTTAGAAGTGCGCGCAACTAACGGTATTCTGCGCTTCAAATATTTAGCATGCTATTAATGCAAATGCGCAAGCACAACGCTTCCAAAGCCAGCTAAGACAGCAATCGCAATAAAAAGCAAACAACAACAACAAAAAATGTTAACACGAAATAGATAAAGCTCAATTTTACGAGGAAGAATTTTGTGTTAATCGGTCATTTGCCGCTTCGTTGATTGGTGAAAGAATGAAATTTCTTTCTTTCCAATTCTAAAACTTGAGCTATGGCAGAATGTATGTGTGTGTTTGTGTGTAAAAAATAATTGCAATTTAATTGCGAAATTCCAGTGATCACCGAGATATGCGGCATTACGAAATTCTAAGTGATTATATGAGAATTCTAACGTTTCCATGTTTATGGATGTGTGTGTGTGTGCTTGTGATGGCTCGTAAAATGAATGGCAACGTGTGGCATGTGTGGGATTTTATATTGCAATTGTTATCTATGATGCTTCGGCGCTTTTCTTCGGCTTGTTATTTTTGTTTTTTTATTTTCTATGTGTGGTTTATTATTGTTTTGAGTAGAATAACGGTTTGGCTACAATTGAAAAGTAGTTAGTTTGTAAGAAATCAATTTCAATTTGATTTGCTTTCAAAAAGCTGTGTGGATTAGCGACCCTTCTACGATTATACATGTGTGTTGCATGTATGTATGAACACAGTTTTAATGATTTTGTGCCAATTTTGTAATTTTAAACTATTCGTAAACATTTAGAAGCTTCCGTGAGAACTCTAAAGACCACTGAAATTACAGAAAATGTTTGCGGAAGAATGTGAAATAAATGTATATGTATGTAGGTATGTACACTATATATTCATACTAAAGTTAAACGAGGTTTTAGTTTAAAAATAAATATATTTCCATCCGTGAGTGTAATTAAAGCTCTTGAAAGCTTTAAGTAGCAGAAGGGGTCTGAAATGCAAAACCATTGGTTCTTGAGAATAGTTGTAATTATTTTCTGTACTCATATAGTATAATAATAAAAAGCTCTCAAGAACTTAAGCACAATGAAAGCTACTAATTCCACTTGCGCTTTCGAGCTTTCAAACAATTAACTTTCGGAACCATATATTTTATAAATAGAATGAAATTAAATCCAAACTTGTGAAAGCTTTCGTACAATGAAAGCTACTAATTCCACTTGAGCTTTCCCACAAGAAACTTTCAGAACCAAATATTTTATGAATAGTATATGGCATTAAAGAGAACAAAATAAAAATAAATAAATTGAAAGCTTTTATGTAACGAAAGCTACTAACATCACTAGACTTTCGAGCTTCACATTATAAAATATCATTGTTATTATTTTTTGTAAGTATAGTGAAAAAAATTAATTAAAAAAAAACTTTAGAAAGCTTTCGCGTAAAGAAAGCTACTGAATCACTTGAGCTTTCGAACTTTCATACAATAAAATGTTAGAATTACTGTTTTTCTATAATTATATTGAAGAGAAAAAATTAAAAAAAAAAATTTGGAAGCTTTCGCTTAAACAAAGTAAAGCTTTCGAGCTTTCACACAATAAAATGTCAGAATTATTATTCTTCTATAAGTATATTGTGGAGATTGAGAGCTTTCGCTTAAAGAAAGTAGTAATATTACTTGAGCTTTCGAGCTTTCACAAAAAAAAAATTTCAGATTCACCACCGGTTACATAATTAGTATTGCATAGTGTTGTGCTTTAATGAAATTATTATGGTGCTAAAAGAGTATTCAAAGCTAACAATGATATAAAAGCACTAATTGTCTGCCATAAAAGCATATACATTAAATTTGTTTGCGTTTATACTTTAATTGTCAAAACAAAAAAGTAAGACTAATTAAATAGTGGTTTGATGAACTCCAGCTTCAATTTCTTGGCGGCTAAAGCTAGAATTGAGTTACAGCAGAGCAGAGCAAGCCAAATTATGTAATACATTTATAAAAGTAACAGAGATTCCTTATATAGTGTCCATGCTTTCACAATTAATGCTCGCCGCTATTAACATTATATAACAGCACTTGGCGGCACTAAGGTTCTACTAACATTTCCCTTTTCCTTTATCTCATTACTCATTGGAATTCGCCGCCTGATGCATAGTGTTTGCGAGGTGACCATGTTTCATTTTCCCAAAAAGAAAAATCAATTAAGATAGCACTAAGCACTTTAAAGGTACATATATACAACATTTTGAGCGCAGCACACGGCACATGCGCGCACGGATGCATAAATGTTAATTGTTTTCTAAGCATTTTATTATGCAAATGTGCTGAACAGTAGCTCCGCCGATGCTGAGAAATTGTGAAAAGTTAGTCACCCGAAAACATTAAAAGCCATCTAACGGTTAAATGAAATATTTTGTAAACACAAGAAGTCAAGTCACTGTTGCCTGCCTCCTGCTGCTTCTGTGCACCATGTTTGTGGTTGTAATCTAACAAGATTTCCGGCGTTTTGTACGCATGCGCGTGCGCTGCCTGCGCTTCTGGCAAATTAATTAGCGTGCGCTTGTGAGAAAATAGCGGTGTAGGCGTCGTAGGCTGATTGTGCAAACAACAACACGCTAGCAGATATTTACACCGCATAACGGTTGCGAAGACATGCTTCGCTGCAGTTGGCAAATGGCAAGAAGCAATAACAAATACAAATACACAAAATGAACTGAGTGGGAAGTAATAAATGCTAAGTGTAAAAGCCACAACAACAACAACATCAGACGTCTATAAATTATTTGTAGATATGAGTGTATGTATATTTACAAATAGTATATATACACACATATATAGGTTTATGCTGTAACTCTGTGTGCCAATGACCGACAACAGCGACTCTGCTGACCGTGTACACCAGCGCCCGGTCGCATAATCCACCGCAATTCAACTTGCATAATTTTTACCTTGACAATGAAAACTAAATTTTATTTTTTCCCCCATTTTCATTTTGTTTCTCGCCTTGTTTTCTGCTTTACTTTTTGCTCACGTCTGCTGCTTGCTGCTTTGTAACGCTTACATTGGCGCTGTTGCCAGCTGGCTTTGACTTTGACTTGGCAAGCCGAGTTCGCTGCAAGCGGTTTGTATTACGCGCAATTTTTCGTATATAATTTATATACATATTTATACATTCATTAACTTAGTTGCCGTTGTTGTTGTTGTTGTTTATAAGCCGCTTCGACTGTAAGGCGGCGCACCACTTTAACTTCCACCCGTTCCACAGCGGCGTCGGGTTAGGAGTCGCATTTCTGTGTGCCGCTGAGTTCTGAATGAATTTATTTTGTTGTACATACATATATACATACACACTAGTAAATATTTATGCACAAATAAGTGGTGTGTATTTAATTTTTGTTGCTGCTCTGGTCGTTGATCTCTTAATGTAATAAAGTTTGCCGTGCAAAAGTCGGGCAAATGTCATGATATTATCATGGCAATAATTAAGGTAAGAAAATTGCCTAAAGTCATGCGCATCAGAGCAGCGGAGTCAACAGTGTGACAAAAAAAATTACAAAAATAACAAAAAAAATGAATTAAATTTTTTCAACAGCATAACAAAGAAAATTCAAAAAAATATTTAAAAGAAAAAATTAAAAATAAAATTAAAAAAAATAGAAAAAATATTAAAAAAGTAAAAAAAATAAAATTAAAAAAATATTAAAAAAATAAAAAAATAATAAAAAAATTTTAAAAATTAAAAAAATGGTGTCTCCATTTTTTCAGCACAAAGCAAAAACTCCAAAAATATAGTAAAAAAAATTTAAAAAATGTGTTTGTTTCAATTTTTTATTATATGTTTTCTCGTCAGCCGAAATTTTTGTTTTGTTTTTAACTATATTTTGCATAATTTTAACAAAATATTTCTTATCATGATTAATGTCTGTATTTGCTCATATTTACCGCTTAGCGCTAAAAGCTCATTTTGAATAAAAATATTAAGTTCTGTTTAGGTTTTTTTTGTATAAAAAATAGTTTTTTATATTTATTTTTAATAATTATGCTATGCCATGTTATGTTACTGTACGTTATGTTATGTTTTGCTTAGTTGTGTTACGTAGCTTGCAGTTATGTTAAGTTATATTGTATTTTGATGTGATTTGGTGTTGTTGTGTTGTTTATTATGATTGCTTGTGCAGTTATGTCGTCATATTTCGTTAAAATATACCATCACCTGTTACGTTATGTCATATAATAAAAATGTATATAATGTCATAGTATGTTATGCGTTGTTATGCTATGCTGTGTTGTATTATGTTATGTTTTCGTTACTTAAGCTCTGATTCAAATGCTGTCGAATAGACATATGTGTGCCATGTTACGTTAAGTCGTTATAAATATTTAATTAAATAAGTCGTTATAAATTAATTAAATTTAATTTAATATAATTTAATTTTTAAAATAATTGATTTAACTTAATTTAATTCAATTTTATATTTTTTTATTATATTTATTTATTTTTATGTATTTTATTTTATTATATTTAATTATAATACTTTTTAATTAAAGGCTTATATCCGTTTGTGAATTTCTAAAAATCGAATTTTTAGCTTATATATTAATTGAATATATATTGAATTTCTAAAATTTTATTTAATTTGATATAAAAAATTTAAAAAATTTTGAAATGTAATTTTTTTCAAATATCTACTTTTCTCTCTATCTACTTTTTTGTGATTATATTATTAGAATTTCGATCATTTTCTGTATTCATCTAAAATAATAATAATTTTTTATATCAAAATTCAGATAATTTTAAGCAAAGAAAAATCTTCGTGGCTGTCACGCCTACTTTTTGATGTCTTCCTCGAGCTCGGCTACGGTATCAAAGGCAACAAAAATTAAAAAAAATCAAATTTACTGAAAATGTAGGTTAGTTCGACGTTAATGGAAACACTTAACTCATGACTCTTCAAAAAAAAAAAAAAAATCACAAAAAAATAACACTTTCTTAAATATTTCTCAATAATATTCCACTTTTTTCATTGCATTTTCGTTTATTGATCGTGCAATTTTATCTTTCTCTTACACTTCTTTTTATTAAAAAAAATTCTCATTTTCTTAATATAATTTTATTTATGTTCTTGCCACCTCTGCTTGCTGTGTTCATTGCGCTCATTTAGCAAAAGCAATAAATTTCAATTTCAATAAATTTTCTGCAAAATTTTAATCAATTTCACAGCAGTTACAAATCAAAAGCATGAAACTGTGATTTATCACTTGTGATTTAATACACTTTCGCTTCATACAATTGACAATTGGGTGAATACAACAACAATTGTTGCTGAAATCACTTCACACTTTATTAAAGATGCGACGAATGGAGTTTATTGAGTGCAACCGAAGTGAGTTGACACAAATTGCACTCAATTGGAGCAAAAACAGTAATTAAAACACATACTTGTACACTTGAGTATGAGCACTTTAGGAAATCGAAACGTTATGTTAATTGTTGGCCAATTAGTTAAAGAGTTGTTTCTAATTATTTAGTTTAGTGCTAGTTATTTAATTTAGTGTGGTTTTCTGCTAACAGAAAGCGATTTTTTTTACTTCTTGTGGTGTTATTTGGAGCATTTGGCCTTTACAAAGTAACCCGACTCTCTTCAAGCTTTAGAAGTCAATATTGAACGTTCTGTTCATGACATATGACTTGATTTAGTGGAGTCGGTTCATCGAATTCGTTTCTGCAAAAGAAGTCGTGCGGGCCATTAGAACGATGTTATGTTAAGAACTTATTTCTACCGACTGTACTTTAAATTAAATAAAACTCCTAATTAGGTTCTTAGACTGGCGCCAATGATTTATAGTCACCATATTTATACAGCGGTTTAATATTTAATCCTTTTTCTAATAAAAAAAATACCCAAACTATGTATTGATTTATATAACGAAACCACAAGCACCTAATTATCTTCCCTAAGAACCTGTCGAGCGCAAGAAAGCGGCTTGGCGTCCATCACAAATCTGCGCAAATGACATGATATTCAATTTTAAGTTGCCAAGCGGACGGACGGCCACACAGCCGGACAATCAGGCAGCGAAGCATTAAATTCACTTGGCTGGCTGGGAATAATTTGGCGAAAAGCCATTGAAAGTACAAAAAAACAATAAAAGAAATTATAGAAATAACAGAAAAAATGCTGCTGGCAAGGTGAAGAGCAAAAAGCACAACAACAACAACAAAACTATAAAAAAGTGCCAACAAAAAGCAAAACTGCTAATACATGAGAACATGAGAATATAAGAAAATTGCTGCTGAGCAGCAAGCGGCCAGCGGCAAGGCGCGACTGCGCACAAGTTCATTAGACTTTGACTGCCAGCATTTTACTACATTACGCCTTTTTAGTGAAATATAATTGCTGAAAATCTCAGCAGACAAAAAAATTTAAGAAAAAACTAATTGAAAAAGAAGGCAAAAGAGACATTAAAGCAGCTATAATGAGTAAAAAAAAAAACCAAACCAGCCGTCAAAAGGAAGATATCCAAGCACTGCGGTCAAAGTTTTTGACTGAAGCGAAAGAAACGACGAACCGACAGCGACAATAACCATATAACTTTTGCAAAAATATTTACAGACATTTTTTTTGTATAAAAAAAACATAATTACAGCAACAAAGCGCCGCCATGTAGTGTACGCAAAATATTAATGAAAATCGCACAAATAAATAAATAGCAAAATGACAGGCTAATTCGCGCAACAAATTAGCGGCGAATGAGTGATAAATAAATTTGACCGTGGTCAAAAGACGCACCAACCGACACGATGCGTCAAACGCAACAACAATAAAAAAAGAAATCAATTAAACACGCCAATGAACCGCGTCGTTGCGCCTTCGAGGTTCAATCAACGCATGCGCAGGAGTGATTGATTAGCGGCAAACGCCCTCTCATGCGGCGGTGAGAGCCAGTGTAGCTGTGCACTTGTTCAGCATCAAGTCGAGTGGCTCGCCGATGGCCATAGCGACTGTCAGCTGTCAGTGGGTGCAAATTTTTTGATCGCATCAGTTCGACGTGCTTGTTTCACGACACGCAATATGATAGCATCTTCAAGCAGCTCAGTAGCTTTTTTCTCAATTTTTATGACTTCTTATTTTTTTTTTAATTTTTATTATTGTTATTTTAATTAATTAATTTAATAATTGATTTAATTTATGTTTATTTTATTTTTTTCAGAATTGTTAAACTTCGAAATTAGATTATTAGACAGGTGTACCTTTATTTATCAAATTAAATTAATAAAAATTTAATTTAATTATTTTAATTAAAATAATTTAATTTAATTAATTTATTAATAAAATATTTAATTTTTAAATTTTATAATATACAATTTTTTATTAATTCAATTAAATTTTTATTAACTAAATTATAATTAATTTAATTTAATTTAATTATATTTAATATAAAAAATAAAAATTTTGTTAATTTAAAGTTATAAATAAAGGGACACCTATTTAATTTCGGAGTATAAGAATTCTTAAAAAATTAAATTAAAATATTAAAATTAATTTTTTATTAATTTAATTAAATTTTAATTTTTTAATCACTGAAAGTATTTCGATTTGGTTTTTTTTCTGTTTTGAATTTTTGTTTTAAAATTTGTAAATAATTACATTTTTATTTTTAATTAAATTTTTGAATTTTGCTTTAATTTATGTTAATTTAATTTTTTTATTACTTTACTGAATTTTTATTAAATTTTCTACTTTTTATTACTTTTATATTATTCCATTTTCATTTTTGTTAATTTATTTAATTTAAAATTTTGAAATTTTCTAAATATAATAATTAATTTAATTTAATTAATTTAATTTTTTTATAATTTTTTGTTAATTTTGCAATATTTATAATTACTTACTTCGTGCTTCAAAGCGATCTGCTCTCGTTCGGTATACCAAAACCACCAACAACCTTAACCTAAAAAAACTATAATTACGGTCTGCCTCTTGCAGCAACAGACCACCGAGAAAATAAGTACCACCTAGTAGCGCTTCAAGCTGTTGACAAACGCTATGATTATATTGGTCATGACATTGTTTTTGTAGACTTTGAAAACCAACAAGTTAGGTGCTACCGCAACAACACTTACACAACTCAATATACTATATAGTTAAGCTTATAGCTATTTGTTGTTGCTAGTGAACATTCTTGTGGATTATAGAATGTGTCTCGACAGTTTTTTAGACATTTTTTTCAATCAATTTTTTAGCTATCTTTTATATTATCATTACTTTTTGCGGTTTTCTTTTTACGCGCTCAGAGCGTTGACTTTCTTCGCCACAGCGCAACCAATGCTGCCATATGCTACTACTTGCTTCATAGCTGGCGACCTTGAGTCCCATTGAAATTTTTCGGTACTCTTTTTTATACACGCTTTTTATCTACTCAGCTGTTGTAAGCCGTTGCTGGCCATCGGCAACGTTCGTTCGTTCGATCGATTGCTGGCTACCAAACGCGTGCAATTGCGGTGATCTTGAATTTTCGTACGCTAAGCTTAAGTTGATCTTCACGAACATCAGTTGGCGAAGAAAAGCCGAGGAGTCAAGGAAATTCATTTGTTGTTTTTATGCACAAGATTTGGCTCTTTTGCAATTTGCGCTTGCAAGTACACCCCGTTGTTTGTGCGCACATTTTTCGGTAAACTATTTTGTGTTGTTGTAGACAGGGGTCAATAGCGCTCTTCGGTATGCGCTGGCAAGTGCTTTTAGCAGCTTAACTGCTTGATAATAGGTACTTGTGTTTTTGTAAAATCTATTATCAGCATGTCTCACAGCTGGAAGTTATTGAAGAATGCATTATTAAATTGTTTTTTAAGCGCCAGTGAGTGAGCATTACCTGGTCACTGAAGTGGCACATGAAGCAGCATGACGGTGGATTGTGCGCGTTTAAGTGTGGCATTTGTGGTGCTTAAAATGAAATATGTATTGCCATGAGAAATGATACAGATGTATTTAAATGGCGGCATCTTTGGCGTTAGTTTACATTTTTTTTTGTTTTTGAAATTTTAGCCAAAAAAAAACAATATTCAAAATTTTTATTTATTTTTGTTTTCAAAAACTCTATGAAAATGTAATAGAATACTCTGAGCTTGCGTTCTAGATTTTTTCTTAAATTAATTTTTGTTTATTTAATGCATTTCAACTTATATCTATATATTGCCATCTCTTTTTTTAAATAATTTTTACATAATTCTATGTTTTTCTATGTTATTCTATGTTTGTAATTTACTTTCTATGTTTTTCTATAATATATCCTTATGCATTTATCTATATATTTATAGATTTCTACTCGTTTTTACTGCTTTCTATGTTTTCGATGTCCTTTTATTTTTTTGTATTTGTATGGATGTACGTATTTCTATGCATCTGTGTATAGATTTCTACGTATTTCTACTCCTTTCTATGTTTTTTATGTTTTTCTATGTTTTTTATATTTTATATCTATACATTTCTATATATTTCTATGCCTTTCTATATGTCTTCATGTCTTTCTATATACTTCTATGTTTATTATCTCATTCATTATTGAACATCGAAACAATATTTCTACAAAAAAGTTTCAACAACTTTAACTATAAGCAACGAAAAAAAAACAAAACATCAAAGAAAGTATCTTGGTGTCAAATGTCACTCACACACGGATGGTACATTACTCATTTATTGAATGAATGACTTAAGAGCTTAGCAAATCCATTCTCTCGACTGACTCAATTTTTTAGACGCATCTATGGTATAGACCACTTACTAAGAAGCTTTACATATGGATTTGTATGTCTTCGTTTTGGTTCTGACACTTCAGCCACAACTGTAAATGCAGTTATTGTTGTTGTGTAATTTCTTTTTGTTGTTATTTTCCTCAATTTATTTATTTAATTTTATGTGCAGTGCTAATGAGAATTCTAAGAAGATGTGCAAGTACTCATACTTGACATAAAGCAAAATTGATGGAGTTACATCTTCTGCCATAAAGAGTCTTCGAAACTAGCTTGAAATAAAAGTAGAACACAAAAAATACTGAACACTTCCTGAAACTAAGTCTATTGCCACTTTGCTTATGCTGCTTTGTGTAAGCTGTTTGTTGCTGTTGTTGTTGTCGAAAATGGAAAATGGGTCAATAGTGCCGTCGTAAAGTACGTGGAGGTGGCTTTCAAGTCTATTAAAAAGATGTTAAACACACAAAGCAACAGCAAAGGCGGCAAAACTAAAGAGAGGAAAAAAGAAGACGACTAACATGGTGAGGCTAAAAGAGCAGAAGATGTGAAAGTATTTAGAAAAATGTGTTGGGTATTATCGATATAATAGAAATATATTGTATGTAAAAGAAATATGATCTTCTGTTATCGATATTAATTATATATTAATTATGCGTTATTTGATCGGTTACTCAGAAAAATCGAAAGTGTTGCATTGTTGATTGCAAAATACGTTTGTAAATAGTTCAGAATCAGGCTTGCCATATTTTAGAACGATTTATTGGTAATCGCTAAAGTTTTTTAAGATTTATATAACTAATAGCAATATATTTGTAGTAAGCAATTTTATATAAAAAATGAATCGATAAAAAATCTATTTAGACTTTTTTTCAAATCGATTACATCTGTATTTTTTTATTAACTTTTATCGCAAAAGCCACTATTTATAAAAATAAATCGATAAGAAGTCGGTTTCGATTTTTTTTAAATCGATAACTTATATAATTTATTATTATTTTTTGTTGAAAAAGTCATGCTATGTTTAACATCAATAAATTTGAGGTATGTTATATAATCGATAAATCGATTAAAAGTAGGTTTCGATTTTTATCGATAACATGTATAATTTATTATTGACATTTTATCGCAAATGTCACCACTTATCTAATAGCAATACACTTGCAGATAAAAGATATTATATAATCGATATCGATTAATTATTTATCGCTAATCGAAAGGAAATATTTTTTTAAATTTTAAATAAAAATTTATTTTTTATATAAATGTGTTCCATCTCAAAAGGCTTTAGGCTACTCCCTTGAATTGTATACATACATGGATTCATATATTATGAATGATCGGAAACCAGCTGCTTTGCGACTTTATTGCATTCACTTAATACGCCTTTGTCGTCTTACCCTTTATTATTGTTATTGTTATTATAATTTTGTTATTACAACTTCTATGTTTATTGCCGGACATTTTCCTAAAGTCTGAGCAACGTGTTTGAGCATCAACTTATTATTGAATCGAAAAGCCGTAAATAAAATGAGGCTGTAAGCCATAAAGCGCAACAACACGCGGCTTGAGCTATAAACAATGATTGGTGATTCGCTGGTGGAATGAGTAATTAAAAGCGGTGAGCGTTTGTTGCTTTGCTTGTTTTAATTCTTAAACACAAGCTATGTGAAAACTTTATATTTATTGTTTTTGTTCGGCTTTCTTCATATTCCTTCTAATCGATTTTAATTTCTTTCTCGCATTCCTCCGAAAGCTTGTGGGTTATGTGAAAGTCCGCCATTTGCCGGTCATAACTCAATTTACAACTACAAATAAATTAATGAGCGACTAAATAACGGAAACTGTCTAGAAATCGTACAAGGCTAATCTGCATATGTTAGTAAGTAAATACACACATACATTTACACACACAAGGGTCTGGCCGCGCGACCGAGCGACCAACTGACTGAATGAAGATTTCACCTGAAGACCGTTAAAATATTTTAAATGCTGTTTACGGGAGGCGTAGACGCCATACAGCCAAACAGTCAGAGGGCGACTGCAATGGAAAGAGTAACAACAACAACAAGTATTAATAGTCGGTTGTACGCCGGGGCATTTGTTTGGCGGAAATGAATGAAAATTAGAAGCTTTTGTTTATGATGGAAAATAGTAAATAAATAGTTGGCAAAGAACAACAACAACAACAACGAGCACATAGCGAGTAGGACTAACTAAATCCTCAGTATTGGCTTAGAAATGGAAAAACCGCAAAACGCCATAAAAGCAAGCACACACACATGCATACAAAAACGCAGACACAGATATGTTTATATACATATAGTATATGTATTTTATATGTGTATATACATATGTAAGTGCATTTGCATGCGTGTTGTGCACGGCGCGCAGGTGAATAGGCGTTGCAGCCTTTCAAAAGGTGCGCTGACCCTGCGAGGCGTGCAACCACAATCTCACACTCGGCCGCCGCCGGCACACCGCCACAGCCGGCAGCTTGCTTTGTGGCTCGCCGCACTGGAGCAAACATATAATGGCTGTCATTTTGATTTGATTTATTTTTGTGGCAATTTTTTTTGCTCGCTCGTTCGTTTTGTTTTTTTGAAATTTATTTTCATTAGTGCATAGTGCATTCCGCAGACAAGTGCGGGCAGACTATTTATTTATTTGAGTGAAGCAATCTGTTTATTCAGTTTGATGATCATACTTGTAATATGCATATCTGTTCCCATTAGGGGTGACAACGGTTTTGTGAGATTTGTGGGCCGGTCTAATCATTGGTCCATATTTCTTCAAAAATGATGCCAGTGTGTATGTAACCGTCAATGGCGTCCGTAATCGCGTCATGACATCCGACTATTTGATACCTGAAATTGAAGCTCGTGATCTTGGCGACATTTGGTTTAAACAAGACGGCGCCTAAATGGGTATATGTAAAGTCTAAAGTCTATGCGGTCAATCCCGCTTTGATTCAGGTCTTGGAGCAAAACATCACGCTATGTCATTCGTCAGTTACCAGTCGAAATGCTCGAACGAGTCATCGAAATTGGACACCAGGGATGAACCATCTGAGACGTACAACAGTTGAAAGAGATAATCTTCAAAAAATAAATGCCAAAAATGTTTTTTCGAATGATAATAAACAATATCCATTAAATTTGAAGTCTCGTGTGTTTTCTTTAAAAAGATGGGAACCTCGAACTCTTTAATTTTACCCGTAGAATTAATTTTCCGTCTTTTGTATTAAAAAAAAATAATAATAAAATAAAATATAAAAATACTAATTTTATTTGTTTTTTTTTGTTTTGGGTTTTAAGTTGTGTATTAGGGTGGGTCAAAAAAAACTTTTTTGTATTTTTCAAAAAAAAAAAAAAAAAATTTAAGAAAAATAGTATACTAAATCTAATTGTTTTTTTTTAAAAAATGAATATTTTTTTCGTTTAGTTCCCTGAAAAACAGGTACTAAGAAAGTCTTTCCAAAGTCTCAAAAATATGTCACCTCAATATCTACCCAGCAGGAAATACATATACAAATAAGTTTTTTAATTAAATTTTTTTCCCAAAAAATGTCGTGTACCAAATTTTGTCAAACAGTATCTTCTAAATTCAATAATTTTTATATCTTTTCCATACTACTGTCATAGTAACTGAAACCGAATACCAACTGGCCATGCGCCAACACTTGCCTTTGCATTAATTTGCGTCGTTTAAATGAATTGGCGTGAATCAAATGAATTTTGTCGCCTTTTTATAAATAAATTGATGCAAAAATTTAACACAAATGGCATCAATTGAATTTACGCACAATAAAGTTCGCATTCAATGTCAATGACTATCAAAGTAAACAACAACAACACTAAAAACAACAGCATAGCACATGCATAAATTGGCTGTGCGCACACACGCATCCCTTCCGCAAACTGCCAAGCCACCCCAATTTAGCAGACTGCGTTAAAATGCGCGACTGGCTGCGGGCTGAGGGCAGAAAATGCAACAGATTTTTCGGCACTAAACAATTTGCAGACACTTTAAATGAGGCAAATACGCTTAATTAAGCAAAAGAATACATTGACCCCACCGAAACAGAGCACCGCAAGCACAACTGAGCCGCCGCTGTGGCAATCTACTGTTGCTGTGACTAATGACAGCTGATAGTGATTTGTCAAATTTGACAGTAAAACAGAAAATGCCAAAAACCATGCGAACTGTCAAAGCAAAATTTGCCATAGAAATTGACAATAATGACAGAGCGCAAATAAAATAAAATAAATATATATATAAAATCCAGTATTGTGGCTTAATTTGCGATTTTAGTGGCTTAGCCGAAAGTGTGTGTGTGTGTAGTTGGAACATCACGAGAAGTGTGTTTAGGGTTGTGTGTTGATCGAAGTGTGTTTTTGGTTCTGGTACCGCTAGCGGTGTTATATGTCTACCGCGTGGCCTTAGCGTTGGTGTTAATGGTGTTAGTGGCTACATAAAAATACCCCAACTTCAGTTACAGTTATATATACACACACTACTAAACTGCTTTATTTAGAAAACCGGCGTAAAAATGCCGAAAGAAAATCAATTTGTTTTTATTGCCCGTAACGCCAAAAGCGTGTCAAGGGTCACTCGAGTCGAGCCGGTGCCGACAAATGCAACTTATACATGCACACTAGCATACTTGCGTACATACACACTAACATACTTGCGTACATACACACTGCTATACCAGCATACATGCAAACATATATGAGCTACAGACCACTTGCAAGTCCACACATCGTCCTCCGCGTGAGTAGGCGGAAACTACTTGTGTGTGTGTGTTTGTGTGTGTGTGAAATACAATCGCTCTGCGTCTGTGCGCATTTCTGCCTCTAATATGCGGCACATTAATGGATAATTCTTTTTAATTTGGCAGCTGGGAAATAATGAACGCAGTGACAAGTTCTTTTGTTTATACACATTTAAGTATTTATGTACTAAAACACATATGTATGTGTGAGTAAGTGGCACATTTAGTGCTTACTGCCGCAAATGAGTGACCAATGCCTGTCGCATGCTCTAAGGGGCGCGCTGACAGGTGCACCCTCATGCTTGCGTGCCTCACTGACAGCACCCTCACTACAAAGGCTTTGTTTGAGGCGAATTTCTGTGTATTGTTGTATATGTGGTAAAGCATAAAAATTCTAGGAATTTCGTAGAAATTCGCAATGTGTCGCAAATATATGTGCCGTGGCAGGTTGTGGCATTAATTTTGCTTATCACGTCACATATGTGCTGTTTTTCTGTGGCTTTAGTAGTGAGCATACCAAATATATGCCACATCTATTTATTATATTTCATATAATAATTATATATTTGCCCTATATTGCTTGCTCTCTAACTTCTCGCGTCCATTTATTTATTGCCATCACAGATGTCATGGCTCTAGATGGCCTTTATTCCTATAATTGATTCATTACTCATAATGCTTTCTCTTTATTGTTTTTATGGCATTGCATCTGACACAAAATTGTATGGTTATTGAATACCTGCTACTTGCATTTTTTTTGTAATCCATGGCTTTGTAATGTAAATTTATTTATATACGTCATTTATTGCCTTATATTAAGCAATTTATTGCCTCATATTGATAAATTTATATATAATTTATTTATTGTTTGTGTAATTCACTTACCGGCTTGTGCTAACAATGGCAAAAATATGAATGCCACTGCCACTGAGACAGCCAACATGTCGAGCCCCAGTGGACTCGAACCTTTTCTGGTCATCTTGCAATATCCTGCAAATAAAAAAATGCAATTTATTATTGAGTCAGCTGATTAAAGGTTAAAATAAAAAATATAATAATTGGAATTTAAAGTAGAAATTAGTAATTAATTTGTTGTTGGCAGGCTATAAAAAAATTGAAAAAATTGAGTAGTCGAAAAAGTTTTTTCGCATTTTGTCAATAGATGTTGTTGCTGTCGTATATCTCCAGTGCTACCAATCAAACATTGCGTCATACCATACAATGTTTGAAAGGTGAGATTTTGAGCTTCATTATGAAGTTGCAGCTGTTCAAAAATGAGTGAAAATGATGAAGAAATTCGCTATATTTTGAAATTTTTGTACAAAAAAGGGAAGAATGCCACGCAAGCCATTTGAGATACTTGAGCTCTATAACACAATAAATAGAAGCTATGCTAATTTTTTCGCACCCATAATCACTGCAAAAGCAAGTGATAAACTCATATTTACTAAAAATTCTCAACTGTTTTATTGAATTTTTCAGGTTCTCAAGTAAGCAGGTTTGCTCCCGAATTTTATTAAAAATTTTTCTTATTAAGTTTTGGGCTTTGCTAACATATGTTTTACCTAAGCTCTTACTATTTGATTAAGATTTGACCTTGTTGCTCTGATAAGGTTTATGCATTGTTTCAACCTGCGCTTCAAAATATGTAGGCAACATTATTGAAATAAATAAGGCAACAAAAAAATACTTCTATTAAAATAATGATATTTTTTAGAAAAATATGTAGCGAAACTTCGAAAACATTGCGGAAAATACTTAATTTTAATACTTAAAATGACTTTTTTCAGCAATGCGCCAAAGTGTAGGCAACACTATTGAAATAACCAGGCAAAAACATAAACTTATTTGGAAGTATGATATTTTTCCGGGAATACATATATGCAGAAAAGTCTTGAAAAATAGCCAAAAATTTTTGTTTTTTAGTTTGCTTTAAAAAAAGACTAAATATAAATAAATTTATATTAAAATATAATAAATATATTTAACACAAATTAAATATAAAAAAATATATTAAAAGACACTCAACAAATCATCATTTCATATGATGTAAGCCAACCAACTTAACTACACTTTTTTAAATCATAAATTTTACAATATATTTTATCGATGATTTTTTCTAAAAAAAAAAACCAATTATTTGCGAAAAACTAACAACTTTCCTACACCCGTACAAACACGTAATTATAAAATTTTATAACAATTCGCCAAACACCCCAATTTTACACAAAAAAAAAAAATGCAAAATTCCTCAAACCCTGTGCGTGCGCTGCCAATTTGCACCCCTGAAAATGCCTGCAACTTCCTTTGCCAGCTTAATACCAATTGTTTGCCTACAAATTGCTTAAACAAAAGCAATTTAAAATGCAAAAGCAAAACACAAACTGAAAAAAAAATTCAAACAAAAAAGTGTTGATTGTGGTTTTCAGCTCATTTGTTAGACATTTGCCATTGTATGCGTTTGTTGTGTTTGTTTTTGTTTTTTGTTGTGCAAACAAAACGCGCCGGAAGCGCATTTGACAAGCTTGTAGCGCTTAATGCGCCCTGAAATATGCTTCAGTCTGTGCGCTTTAACCCCTCAAGGGTGTTTTGTTTGGCTTTGCTTATGCAACTTTTAATCGATTCGATTTCGATTGTTATTGTTTTCAGTTTTTTTACAAAAAGAAAGACATAATCATTTTGGCATTATTTTTGAATTGGCGATTAAAATATTTTTATGCAAACAATGGTAATTGTTGATTAGTTTGTGAAGATTGTTGGCGGTATTGGTTGCTTTTAGGGTTAGTACTGCGTTGTGTGGAAACCACCCTGAGTGATTATAGGTTATGTGTGCGTAGAGATATTCGAAGTTGATAAGATTTTTTGGGTATGCAATATTTTTGTTTTGCCACTCAGGCAGTTATTTGTGTGGACAATATTGCTTTTGAGATATAAAAGAAATTCAAATTGTACACAGAAATGTTATAGAAAATTAAAAAATTTAAATAAAGCGAGCAATCAGAAAAATTCGTCTCGGAAACTTTCAAAATTTTCGAACAATTTTTCTCGATACATATAGATATTTGTTCACAAAAAATTCGAAAACAAAAAAAAAAAAGAAAAAAAAAACAGAAAACTTTTCCTTCCTAAACCTTGTAGCCGAAAACTGAGGGCAAAAAATACATATTTCATAGCGCCAACTAATGTGTGGGAGGAGTTTATGGCACAGTGTTTCCAATATTTCGTTTTAATAAATTCCCCAGAGATGCAACACGTGACTAGTATCAAATTACAATCATATGTAACGGTATAATCACAGACCTACTTATCTAATATACATATACATACAAATATCTACAGTGGGTGTGATAAAACTCACGTCTGCATCGCCGAGTGTACTGAAGCCGGAGGGTTGTTTTCAGCTCGACGTTCGTTTGTAATATCCACCATTTTTTTGCATTTTTTTGTGGCATAGTAAAAGTAAAGTGCAATAACTTCTAATATAATTGGCCTCGGTTTGTTGGCTATATTATAACGGCACTTACGCCATTAGAAGTTATTTCTTTAACCATTAAAAGTTTATGAGTTTAAGATGTGTATAAATTACTTTTGTGTACTCTATGCAACCAGCATGGACGTCCATATTTAGGTCGCAAGCTTGTTGGAATATTTTAATGGCAGAAGCGGCGTCCTGCAATTGCCGTAAATGTTGTTAGAGTACAGAATTTTAACATTTTTTTATGAAGAATTTTGCAATATATTATAAAAAATATGCATTGAAATGCTTAAACTCGAGTTAATTTTGGTGTGTAGCATTAAACACGACTCATGACTTTAAAAATAACTTAAAAAATCATTTAAAAAATAATTATATTTCAAGTTGCTTAAACTCGAGTTTATTTTGAGAGTTTAATGGTAAACACGAATCATAAACTCCGAGTTAGCATTTATTTTTTGAGAGTTTAATGTTAAATACGATTCATAAATTGCGAGTTTACCATACCCACTTTTCTTTAACACGCCTCAAAGACATTTAAAAATATATACATATGTCTTACGATGCTTAAACTCAAGTTTTTTTGTGAGTTTAATGTTAAACACGATTCATTAACTCATAATTTACCATACGAAAGTTTCTTTAAATGTTAAAAATATTTATATCTTAAGATGCTTAAATACGAGCTTAGTTTTAGAGATAAGTGTTAAACACAATTTATACTCGTACACTTCGAGTTTAGTACACAAAGTGTCTTGCCTTAAAGACGACTTTAAGAAAAATTATTTGATGCAAGCTTATTTTTGGTTTAGAATTTGTTTTAAATAGTAAATCTTAAACACGAGTTAACAACATTAAACTAGTTAAATTCTTAACTAAAACAAACTAGTTAGAAACTAGTTAATAATGAAGTAATTACCAAATCTTTTGTAGGAGATCAATAATTATTTTTATTACATTAAACTACTAGAACAATCAACTTAAAACAACTAGTTTTAAACTAGTTCAAAATGGAGTAGTTACCAAATCTTTTGCAGGAAAGAAATATTTTTGTTTATTACATTAAACTAGCTGAACAAACAACTAAAAACCGACTAGTTTGTAACTAGTTAATATTGGAGTAGTTACCAAATCTTTTGTAGGAAATAAACATTTTTTTATTAAATTAAACTAGTCGAACACAAAAAAAAACAACTAGTTTGGAACTAGTTAAATAAGGAGTGGTTAGCAAATCTATTGTAGGAAATAAAATATATTTCTATATTTCCTATGTACATACAGAGTGAGTTTATGCAGTCAAGTACTTACTTTAACTTCAGCAATAATCAATGTGCGGCTCAGTAATTCATCAAAGTTTGGAATTTGTAATTTAACCCAGTTTATTGCCCTGCAGGCTAAGAAGCAGTCGATTCTGTTGCCTACTGACATCATTTGTCACCGTTTGACAGATTAATAAAGCCACAAATGAGGTGTTAAGAGACAATAAAAAACAGCTAAACAGCAATAGCCAGTGCAGCGCTGCCACTGTGGCAAGTGAAGAAGACACTCAGCAAATTGGAAAATCAAATCAGCAATGTATGTTAATATTTCATATATAATATGCCACGCAGACTATTTGTAAAACCTCAGAGCATATCTAATACAACAACAACAGTATGCCAAATATAAATAGTAATGATAATAGCAGTGGCTGCTGCTTTGCAAGCAATTGGGAGCGCTTAGAACCAAGACTGCACAAGGCAACCAACTGCTTTGGCAGCCAGTGGCAGCACGCGCGCTCAGCAGCTACGGCAGCACCGATTAGCGGCTGCCGAGGTCGATAATTCGATTTGTGCCAAATGCAAGTGTAGAAATGCCATTTACTTGGCCACAAGCCGCACATGTGTGCATGCATAGCTTGCTTGGTGTTTGTGCGCCCCAGGCACAAGCGAGCAAATAGAAATGAAGAAGCCACTACTGTGGCTGCCGACGCGTTGTGTGATGACCTCGGCGCGCAGCGCTGCGCGGTGTAATTGCAAATTGCACCGTTAAGCGACCAAATTATAGACAATAGTAAAAAGAACTTGCCACAGCGCAGCACAACAGCCAGCGCGCGGCGCGAGTGCGGCAGCAAAACGCCAATCATTTCGAGTATGTAAAATAGCCGGCGGACGCACAAGCATAAAAGCCGCGTTGAAGAAGCTGCAGCCGTGGAATGCAAATGCCGCTTTGAGCGTGTGTATATATGTGTGTATGTGCAGTAGAAGAACAGCAAAGTGGCTTACGAACAGGCGGCTAGGCACAACACACCAACAATAGTAGCACACTCGCCAAA
Source organism: Bactrocera zonata (assembly GCA_037783105.1). Lineage (NCBI taxonomy): Eukaryota > Metazoa > Arthropoda > Insecta > Diptera > Tephritidae > Bactrocera > Bactrocera zonata. The sequence goes on from JBAWJQ010004011.1 coordinate 35,726, forward strand.
GCAGTAAATTGGCAAGGCAAGAGGTTAGGTCAGGCACGCATGCGCAGAACGCGCATACACGGCGCGAAAACCACACATGCAGCAAGTGTGTGACAGCAACGACAAAAAGCTGCGTGGCATAAAAAGCATTTAGTGGCGAAAAACGGCAGCGCGCAATCATCTTCGAATGTTGCCGCATCATGAATGCCACGTTGATTTTGTGGCAATGTGGTTAATTGTAAACTTTCTACACAGCTGGCGGCAAAGAAAGCCTATCAGTGATGTGTTTTTGTTAATATGCTTCTTTTTCATTTCCAATTTAGACACTTGTATTTAGTTTCTTAGCCAGCAATTAAGCTTGTGCGATTGTCGCGTTGCCACAGTGAGGTATATGAAAAAAAGTAAAGGAAAATTGCAGGAACAACAAAATTAAATAATGAAAAAATCTACAACTGCGCTTCTTTTGTTTCGCTGCGGCACAAGTGCTTGGTAATCATGCGCGCCGCAGTTGCCGCTGCGTGCCACAGTCTTTATGCCTTTTGGACTATTAATCGCGCGTGTCATTAAGTGCTGCATTTCGAACACCTTGCCTTCTACTTTGATTTTCTGCATCATGGTTGTGGATTTTGTGTTTTTTGTTTTTTGTTGTTTTTTTTGTTTTTTGTTTTTTGTTTTTTTTTTTCTTTTTTGTTTTAATTTTTTTTTATTTTTATTTTCTGTTTTTTTTTTAATTTTAATTTTTTTTCTTCTAGTGTCTCTCTTGTGTTTTTTTCTTTCTGGCAATGAACTACTGTTCAAATCGATTATCGCTGGAATTTTGATGCCGTGGCATTATGAACAGCCGCAGCTAATTAAATTCTTAATTGCTTTCACGCTATTTTCAGTCACTGTGTCTTACCGCAATCAATGCTGGCTTTAATCTTGATCTTCAAAGGTGCTTTGTGTACTTTGTGTGCAACTTTCAGAATGTAGAACGCGCCTGGTAAATGTCTAGTCCTGGTACAGTCTAGTGTTTCTTTTCTGATTATTTTGATGCTATGTTTAGTGTAATCTAACTAACTTTTTGAGGTTAGATAGGAAGATTGAGATCAGAAATAGCAGCTTATTCTCTGATTAATGTGATCTAACTAACTTTTTGAGGTTAAGTCTGAAGAATAATATGAGAAGTACCAATTGATTACAAATTTTTGGAAATTTGTTTTTCTGGTTACATTATTTTAAGTTTTGTTAATATTGAAATATGAAATTTTATAAGTATTGTTTTTATTATTTTTTAAATAATTTTTCATTATTATTTCCTTGTTGTTTTGTTTGTTAAGTAGAATTTGCATTTTTGTTGCTTGCTTGGTTTAGGTTCATAACAAAGTGAAATGTGGCAACGTTGGAAACTGAAAAAAATCTCAAATGCCGCAAGAATGTTTACTAAGTTCTTGTGGTATTCAAAATTAGCAGAATTTTAATTCTTTACTTCTTCATAGTTTTCCTGGCATTTTAGCTCGCTCCGAGATTTATATAAAATCTGCATGGGATAGTTGAATGTAATATTAAGATGGTGAAAATCTATGTTGCTATAAATTTATAAAATAAATGTTAAAAATAAATATGTATTGAAAATATTTTTCTCGTCAGCCTAAGACTTCGCACATAGTGAAGCTCAGCACTTATTTATGATACACGATGATGACATTCGCTGTTTTTCTATGTTTTTCTTTGCCTTCTTATGTTTTCTATGTGATTTTATGCATTTAAATATATCATAACAAAGTGAAATGTGGCAACGTTGGAAATCAAAAAAAAATAGGCAAATGCCGAAAGAAGTTCACTTAGCATTTGTGGCATTCAAAATTAGTGGAATTTTTATTTTTTACTTCTTAATAGTTTTCCTTGCTGGCTAGCTCGCTAGGAGATTTATTTAAAATATGTATGTGACAGTTGCATTTAATATTAAGATAATAAATAAGGATTATAACAAATCTATGCGGACATGAATTTATAAAATAAATGTTAAAAATAAATCTGTATTAAAAAAATATTCTCGTTAGCCTAAGGCTTCGCACATAGTGAAGCTCAGCACCAATTTATTTTTATTCTATGTTCTTATTTGCCGTTCTATATTTTTCTATGTGACTTTATACATTTATTTATGTTCCTATATATTTCTTCGTGTTTCTGCTCTTTTCTATGTTTTTCTATGTATTTCTATGTTTTTATACTTTGTAACTTAAAGGTTTATATTAATTGCGTTTCTATAGATTTCTGCGTGTTTCCGCTCCTTTCTATGTTTTCAATGTTTTTCCATGTTTTTCTATGTTTTTATATTTTGTAACCAAAAAGCTTACATTAAGAAAGTTTATCAATGGAAACTGATATTTTCCCAGTAAAATACCTTTCAGGCTTTTTGTTTTTAATTTGTAATAAGTATTGAAACAGCTCTATATCCTTCTCTCCCTTTATCTCTCTTTTATCGATTTTGAAATTTCATTTGGGGCGCAAAAAACTTTGAGTATTCTATTCTGTCTTTTGCGCTTGAAGCATTTGAGAGCCACACGGTAAAAGACACTAAAAGAGGTAACGGCAGTGAGGCCACAGATTTTATTGAAGTTCACGTCAAGCCCAGGCACCCTAAAGCATGACCACTTCTCATAAGCTTCGTAACGGAACTTCATCTGGTAGCGCAAAGCAACAAAACTGGTCTATGTATGGCTTAATATCCTAACAGACTCACCTATGCTAACCCATTCTGTCTCACTTATATATATAATCAACTAAAATATTTAAAGATTTTTGGTAATTTTTTTTGGATTTTCTCTAACAAATCACCTCTCCAATCTCTGTAGACCGCAATCCATTAAAATCACCATTTTCCCAAAAGCTTTCAAAAGAAATTGACAAAAAATAAAATAAAGCAAATTGGATATCTGCATTTAATCCCAGAAGTGTTGCAGCACGCACTTATCTAACGAGTGCATCAATCAAGTGCGTGCAACAAATTGCAATTTAATGCGCTTACAAATGCTAATGCAACACTTGCAACACATAGATGTTATATGTGTGTGTGTTTGCAACAGCAAAATGTGTGGCGTGAATTGCCGAGTGCTTATGTAAAGCACTTCTTCTAGCTATCAATTGCCAGCAGATCTAGATCCGCACTGCTGAAAAGCGATTAGAATATGCAGGGCTGGCATGCGTACTAACAAACACGCACACGCACTTGCGAAAACTGAAGCATGCGTGATTGTTGCATATGTGGCTGCACAGCGCAAATTGCTTGTGTGTGGCATGCAAGTGCCGTGCGATACTTTGTTGCAAGTTGCGAGGTGTTAAAAGAAGTCGCTGAACCGCGCAGCGGCAGGATGTGGCTGAGCGCAGCGCTGTGAAGGGTGTAAAAGTGGAGCAAAGTAAGCGAGAAATGCTGATTTGTAAGCAAGCATGCCACATATACACAACTATGTACATATGTATTCATATGCTCACATATAAATAAATATTTTCGCATATGTATGTACGCAGCCGTGCTTAAGTCACCATAAAATGCTGAGGAGCATGCCTGGGATTGCGATTGGAAATAAATATTTCTCACAGTTTTCGAAGCAGCCAAAAGGGAATATAAAATTTAAATGCAGAAAAATGTGCTATTTACAGACAGACGCTTGTATATACTTAAGTATATAGATATGTATGCGAGTGTTATGCCACAACAGGACTTGTTGCAACACTCATGCTTCATTTCGCCTTAGCGCTTATTTGCGGTGGTCACGATGTTGCAAGTTGCCACAATGCGACGCCGCCTGTGTCCACATTTATATATGCACATAATAAATACAGGTATATGCTTACGAGTATATATATGCGTGTGTATGTGTTGGCAATATGTGTTGTTTGTGACTCGGCGCTGGTAAGCATGCGTAGCGTCGAATTGCAACAAGTTGCGCCAGTGGGCAACTTGCAACAGTGCGGCAATTTGTAGCCAAACAACCGTTGCGGTGAGTCTGTATGGTGTTTGTTGTTGTTTCTATTCCTTGGTTGTTGCAATTTTATTGTTTGTTGGTTTTGTTTTTAGGTTAGTTGTTGTTTTTTTCTGGTTAGTTGTTGTTTTTGTTACTTTATGTTTGGATTGTTGTTGTTTCTTTTCAAAACTTTTGTTGTTGCTTTTTCATAGTTTTTGTTGTTGTTTCTTCTGCGTTTTGTTGTTTTTTCATTGTTGTTGTTGTTTTTCCATAGTTTTGTTGTAGTTTTTTCCTTGGTTGCCGCTAGTGCCGCAGCGCGTTGTCTTCAGAACACACGCGTGCAAAAAGTGAACGATAAATATTTGTGCAGTTGCAGGTGAGCCACTGTGCGGTGCGGCCAGTGCGTCAGGGTGGGCTGCTTTATGGCCGCCCCAGCCTTTTGTATGCCTATGGAGTTGGTTTTCGTGCACCAACAGACACACACATACACATCCACACCATGATATTTATGCAGCATCGAATTGCCCGCAAACGCATATGAAATGTGCAACAAAAATCGGCGAATGCTTGCAGTCAGCCAGCATGTGGCAAGCACAAACAATGCTACAGGGAAATACAATACTTTAAGGTTGCACACAGAGTGTGTTGCACAAACACATTAATACACAGAGTCTTGTGTTCGAGTGCAAGCTTTGTTAGCACTTTTGTGGCATGTTGCTCAAATGCGCGCGGCTGTTGGGCAGCTATTCTGTTGCAAATATATGTTTTGCTGCTTTTCATTTTACTATTTGCCGGCTGTGGCATAAACAATGACACTACTTACTCTGACGTCTGACCAAAAGCACAACACGTCTCTGTTGCACAAAAGTGGTTTATGCACACACACACACATACAGTGCATACAAGCAAGCATGTGCCACTTAAGTACTTTTGTGTGCTCTGGTCGACATTTTGGTCACTGCCACTGACACGATCAAGGTTGTTGTTTTTCTAACGCGACCAAGTCAAGGGTATTGCCGCTAAATTTGGTCGCCATCTGGAAGGGGGAGGGGTATTTCTCATTTTTTATTTTTTTGTGTGTTTGGTGCCTTTTTATGGGCACGCACGCGCAATAGTCTAGGAAGTGGCATGCCGCATTAAATACCTTTTCGTGCATTTATTACTCATTTGTGGCATGCGAAAAAAAAATGTTAAAATATTTCAGTTTCATAGAAAAAAATTAAATTTCTTTTCAGTTTCCTTTTATTCGCGCTGTCATGTGCGGCATGCGACACACAGCCCTTCTTTGGCAGCCAACAAAATTTGATATCCTTTTCCATGATTACACGCCGAATATCAGTACATTTTCGGTTTCGACGCAAATAACTTGCAACATTTATAATGCCATTGCCTTTTTGGCCATGAGGCGTACGAATTTTCTTTTCCGCTTTGTTGCAGCTTCCTTTTGCATTGCCAATCACCTTTGGTTGCCAACGGAAAAATCATAAATTGTTTTAGGACCAAAGCAAATACAACAACAAAAAGTACAGTAAAAAAGTTCGAAACAAGTTTGCCACTTAAGTCCACGCACTGACCATGCAAGCCGCTGCATATGCTGCAAGTGTTTGTTGTAGCCGTTGCAATTGCCGTTTCGGTTGTGCTGCAACAAGCGCGACCGTGTCCATTTGCGTGCTGTCGGCTTAGAATACGCACTGCCAAATTTGGCTCTAACCTACATATTTACACAGCTCTCCAGTCTAGGTGGCGGAACGGAAGAGCAAGAGCGCACGGTTTTGGTGTGAGAGCGCATACATTTATGCCACATGCCATCGTAGATAGGAAAAAGTGCGGCATATATATAATGTTGCAACAACAGCAACAATAGTCAGAGTCAAATATGTTGCAATGCCACGCTAATAGCTATGGACAGCCACAATAGCAACAATCTAATAATAACAACAATTACTTCCAGTATGGTGTTGCTCAATAACTTGGCGGCGGCACTAGGCAATTGCGGCAAGTATACTTATAGTCTTGGTAAGCAGTTTTGCAGCTGATGACTGCCGTCAATTGTGTATTGAAATCACATAACTATGTGTGCATATGTGCATGTGTCTGTATATTTGGTATGCCTGCCTCAATTTGACATAATTGATCAACGAGGCTGTTGCAGCAGCGGCAGCTGTGTGCAGTTTGCGGAAAATCGCCCACCAGCACCCAAATAGCCAAAGCAACAGGCATTGCCAACCAGCACTTATTGTGTAGCACATATACATATTCACATATATATGAACTTACATACACACATACGCTTTTTATATGTGGATAACCAATGTGACTAGGAAAGCGGCTGCCATTGCAAGGCTGTTACAAACTCAGAGTTTATTGAACTGAAATTATTATTAAATATATTTTTTCTTAGTTCTATCATAATTGCGTGGACTTTTTCAAATTTATTGTTATAGTTTTTTTTACTTGTATTAAATTGTATTAACAATATACATTATGTATATATTTTTTTGTTATTTTCGACTTTATTAAATTGTTAAATATTTTTTATTGAGATTTTTAAAAATTTTGTATGAATAATTTTTATTAATTTTGATGTTTTAAATTTAATTTTTGTTTATTTTTATTTTTGGCAATTTTCTTAATTAAATGATTAATTATCGTTATGTATAAAATTTTTTAAAATTGTTTTCTCAATTTTTTAGTTGTTAAATTTTTATTAATTAATTTTACGAAATAATTATATATTATTAATTTTTTTATAATTTTTAAAATTAAAATTATTAAATTTGTTAGAATTAAAGTTTTTTGTTTCTATAAATTATTGGCATTTTTCTTAATTAAATTATTTAATTATAATTTTATATGCAATATTTTAAATTTGTTTTTCTCATTTTTTAAGTTGATTAACTATTTTTATGAATAATTATGAAAATATATATTATTAATTATTAATTATTTATAATTTTTTATAATTATTTTTAATGAATTCCAATTACCATTTTTAGCTGCATCTTTTTTATAGAAACAGTGCTCAAAGTGAAGTTTTATAATTTGTATGAATATAATTTTTTTTATTTTTTATTTTTTACTATTATTTTTTTTTTTTTCATTTTTCTGATTTAAATTTTATATATACTGTTTTAATAACAATTCTCTTTACTTTTTTTAATTTTGTATTAATAATTATGCAAATTATATATTATTATTTGTTTTACTGATTTTGATATTTTATTTTATATTTATAATATTAATTAATTTTTTTAATTATACTTTTCAATTATTATTATTTATTTTTAATTATTTTTATATATTTCTATTATTTATATAATAATTTTTATTCCAATATTTTTATAATCAGCTTCAGTTCCATTTAATAGTATAAAGATACTTTTTTATTTAATAAAAAAAGTAATTAATTTACATTTTTTAAATTAGATTCAATTACAATGTTTTGCTGTAACTTTTATAAATTTTTTTTTTAATTTTTTTATTAATTGATGTTTTTCAACAAATTAATTTTTTAATTATACTGTTCCACTATCTTTATTTACTTTTAATTATTTTTATATACTATATTTATATTATTTAAATAATAATTTTTATTTCAATATTTTCATCAGCAACTTCATTTCCATTTAATTTTTAATGATATTTTTTTAATTTAATTAAAAAATAAACTAATTAAAATTTTTTTAATTACTTAAATTCAAATTAAAATTTGTTACTCTAACGTCTTTAAGTATTTTTGTATTATAATTTTTTTAATTAATTTTTTTAATTATGTTTATTAACTTTTAATTATTTTAATAATTTTCTATTATTTATATAATAATTTTTATAATATATATTTTTTTGTTGTAATTTGTATCAGCCACTTCAGTTCCATTTAAATTATAAAGCTACTTTTTTATTTCATTTAACGGTTCTCTACCATCATTACCGTGTTCCGGCCAGTTATCTTCGCTTGCATTGAATTCTCGACATTGTATGCCCCTTTATTTGTCAATTCGCATTGCGACAATTTGCAATATTTCTATTGCTGTGGCAGCAACATGTCTTTTATTTGGCTCTCCTACTCATTTGAAGCAGCTGAAGCCCTGTTTGGTCATCTTAATCCCCTATAGAGTTAATGGTTTCCACGTAAGTAGCCGAGTTGAACATTTGATTTGGTTTGTGTTGCACGTGATTCATTGAAGATGCAAGCATCGTGACGAAGCTGCGGTCTCTTGACAATTAAATGCAGCTGCACCCAAGGTGTGCTCAATATATACATTTGTATGTGTATGCTGATATTTTTAAGGCACCGATGTGCAAAAGGAAGTAAAAATTTTTGGAATTTTTTTTTTAAATATAAGAATTAGTCGTGGGTAGTGCGCATTTCTTGAGTAAAATTAGTGCTTAGGACGTTTTTATGCCTTTGATTTTTAGAATCGTGCTTGTTCGGTATTTAGAATGGGATTCCACCGGAAATTCGCATTTCATCGTGATACTTCGCAAATCCCGCATCATCTTGAACAGTATTATTCAGAAGTCACCACTTTTTGGAGTTCTGCCTAGTCTTTAAAAGTTTTTATAAATTATTTTGATCATCCCAAAATTTCGGGATTATATTATAGAAATACCGAAATTCAAATATTTTTAACATTCATATATTTTATGAAATTTGCTTTCAAAAATTTAAAATGATCCCGAAATTTCGGGACTGAATTATAATAATCCCGAAAAGTCGGCATTTTCGAAACATAATTTTTTTTATACTTATTTTGAAAAAATTAGCTTAAAGATTTACTTCATTTATGATGCAAGACTTTGGAAAAATTGACTAACTGATTTGCGCTTTACTCGTCGTCAGCTGGCACTATTGGCGACTGACGATTTGTTTAGCGCTTGACCATATTTGCACGATGTTACGAGGGAAAATGTACAGTAAGTGTGAAACACATAACAAACTTTATAAATATATATGTAAGCACTGTATACATTCATAATTCAAGGTGTTGAATGCCACACACACACACGTGTTACATTCATTTGCTGCTATTTTGCCATGTGATTTCTGCTTCTTCTTTCACATTATATCGTCTGCATGTGGCAAATTCATCTGCACGTTGTTTGCGAACATAACGGTACACAAGTTAACTATTTATTAAGTTGAACCACGTTTGCCTAAGCAAATTGTCTGCTACACGAAATGCTGCTGCCGAAGCCGCTACTGCTGCTGCGGTTTGCTTGCAACTTGAGTCACATGCACGCCATTTGTAGCGGCAGCAACAATTGCTGCTGTTTATCTTACATGTTCATTGCATTACACGGCACACATCATTGCCATTTGCCATAGTTATTTCTGTGGCAACAGCAACAACAACAACAACAAGTCGACTCGGCAAGATCTTCATCAGGCAAAGAGGTTCGAGCCACATTTTTGTCACTTCAACGCCTCCCGCAGACGTTCAAAGCCGCAAAAAGCAGGCAACAACAACAACTACAAGTTAACAATAACAACCTGCTATGAGTAGTGAGTAGCAGCCTGCCGCTTGCCACTTCTAATACAAGTTGATCTATTACCTTGCTTTGTTATTGTTATTGCTGTTGTTACTGCCACTGCGGCTAAAGCACTTCAATAGATCTTATTTGCGCGCTGTTGCCAGCACAGCCTTCGCTACTGCCACACTGCCACTGCCACGGCGACAGCGCGAACGTGTCGATCATGTATGGCATGAAAAATGCGGAAGCACAACACAATTGGCACAAGTGTGGCTGCCGCACGGCGACGCCACGTACCTATAACACGGCGTACGTTCGTACATTCAATCTTCGTTCCTTCGCTCGTCCATTCGTTCATACTTTGGCTGTTTGGTTCGTCATGAGGGCGGCCAAGCAGGCGCGTTAGAATCTGTTGTTTGAGGTGCCACTTCTGGCACTCGAGTGTGCAAACATCGTTGCTGCGAACTTATCTATACAAACATACACAGATTTGTTTGTGCATTGGCGCTGTTGTTGTTGTATGTTGCACGTTTTGGGTACTGCGTCGTCTTGATGCGACAACTAAGAGATGCTTTACCGCTGACAGTGGCACTGGTGACGCCTATGCACCCTAACTAACTCAACGAAGCTGCAGTCTGGCGTCGGTCACGCGGCAAGTGCGGGGGTAAGGAGGCTGTATACAGCCTGCAACAGCTAGGCGCTGCACCTAACGTCTAATAAGTGTGCAAGTATTTGCCATTATTTGCACTCCCGCTAGCTGGAAGGCTCTCAGCAGCTGACTGCCTACCTGCCTGCCTAACTGGCTAACTCCTATTAGACTTGTATTGTTTATGTTACAGCTTTGCTGCTTGTCTATTCGCGGTTACTGCCAATTTATCCAGAGGCACTTTTGGTTTAGACTTGTGTAATTTTTACATACACACACAGATTTAATGTACGCCAATGTATATGTATATGTAAATAAGTAAGTGTGTGTGCTCATCTATGTATGCGTACATATACATATATTGATGTGCGTGTATTTGTGCGTTGGCAGAACTGGTTCCTGTGCGCCTTAATGCCATTAGCCGCTAAGTTCACTACACCTGCTTCCTATATAAATAGCTTGTAACGCTTCATCTTTTACACTACTGATCGATATTCATTTTCATATCTAAAAATGCACACATATGTATGTACATATGTATATCTAGATAATTGCAATATTTTATTGCTTATACTCGTACAAATTTCGTTTGAAAAAATGTGTTTTCAAGGATGCAGTTGTGCTTCCTATCCAGTTCATTAACCGCTCTTAATTTTAGTAAACATTTTTTTTATAAATATTTTATGCTTCTTACTTCCTGTCTATGCTGCTCATGTCGTTTGTTTTTGTTGACGAAATATTCCTTTTTGCATAGAAAAAATATTTTGACTGTAATTTATCGATTACTTGCATAATTAAGAGTCATTAACGTAGAGCACTCAAAACTAAAGATTATCAAAAATAATAATATCCAAATTATATGGGTGTATAAAGAGAGGAGAAGCAGTAAAGACAAACAAATAATAATGAACATAGAAAAATATTGAAAACATTAAAGAGTTTTTTGGAAGTATTTTTGATGTTTTCAGAAATATGATTAACAGAAAAAAATTCGAAGATACTTTAAAATAATTTTGAGTAGTAGTAGTAGAAGTAAAATTTTTTTTTGAAAAAAAAATTAAAATTTAATAAATTTGAAGTTTTTGGAAATACCGTTTTTTTAATTTTTTTTTTAATCTTTGAATAAATTTTTTAGAAATAAAATATTTTTTAAAATTTTGAAATTTTTAATTTTTTTTTTAATTTTTTACTAAATTTTACGTTTTTAGTAATACAAAATTTTTTAAAAATTTGAAATTATGATTAGAGAAAAATATTATAAAATAAACAATAAAACGTATATTGAAATATTTTTGACATTTTTGGATATACAAAGCTAGTGTAAGACCAATTCTGCCCTACGGTGCAGAATATGGTGGTCAGGCGCGTACGAAATTACACCTACCGGAAGCCAACCGAAAGGGTTCAGAGACTTCTTCGCTGAAATATCGGCAACCTTAGAACCTTCGGGCATGGCTCGGCGGGTAATGGCGGTTGGGCAAATACCGACTACATAATCTAATTTTTCAACTGGGAAAGAAGGATCAAGTAAACATAAGAAAATATAGTTGGCGTAAATATTTATACGGATGGTTCGAAAATAGACGATGGAGTCGGTGCAGGAATCTACTGTCCATAGTTAGGCTTAAGGCAGTCTTTCAAGTTGCCGGACCACTGCAGTATATTTCAAGCTGAGATCTTTGCTATTGCGAAAGCCACGAAACTGGCCTCTATCAAGGATCAAAATCTACGTAGACAGACAAGCAAGGCAGTAAATTGGTGTCGTATATCGGCCAGTAGGGTTTTGGGAAGCAGGACAGCAGTGAAAAGTGTTGCCAGAAGTAAGCAACTTCATTTCTACCGGGAGGCAGACCACAAAGGTATCGAAGGAAATGAAATAGTGAACGAGATGGCCAAGAATAATATATGGCTAATATCCGAAAACGTGATCAACATTGGAAAATCCATGCATTGTCTATACGACGATCTGGACAGCAGCATGGTAAAAAAAAATCAAAACCAGATGGAATGAGCTACTTGGGTGAAAAATGCAAAAGTCATGTCCAAAAAGGTAGATCGGAAGTATACAAAATTCATATTGGCACTCGATAGAAGAGATTATAGGAACAGTTCTTCGGAATACTAGATGTTCGGTCACTGTCTGATGGCGACACACGCCCACGTAATAAGGCTGACAGATGGAGAAGACTGTAGGAAATGTCTAGAGTAAGGCATCAGGGGAACAGTGGAGCATCTCTTGTGCATTTGTCCTGCTTTGGCAAGACTACGCTGTAAGCATCTGGTGTACCCATCAATGGTGAGGCCTTAGAGTCTGTTAAGATTTCCATCAAGCGTATGCATCATAAAAGATGTATACTTTTCATGGATCTAACAACTGAACTTCATCTGGTATCGCAAAGGACCAAAACTGGTCTATGCGTGGCTTATTAGCCAATCAGATTAACCTAACCTAACCTTAGATATACAAGTACAAAACAGCGCCATCTACAGGAAAAAATATTTTAAATTTATTAGGCGCTGCAAGTTAGTGTATTTCACAGAATTAGCTTTATTTAAAGCTAAAGTAATGAAAATTAGTATTCATAACTAAACTTTTATGAACAAATTGCTGCCAAAAGACGAAAAACCCGAAGACAATGCTTTGTACGACTCCAATCAAACTCAGTAATCACCGCCATTGTGTGTCATATAAAGCTGATTACGGAATTTCATCTTCAAATCTTAACTGATCGTTATCGCACTTAATTATACTCAGTCTATTCTAAGCAGCAACAACAACGTTCGAACAACAATAACGCATATAATACCTATGATGCTAACAGCTGAAATAACGCCACGCACGTGTGAATGAATCACGCAGACGCGAGCGTCAAGTGTGTGCCAGAGTCCATCAAACCATTAGTCAAACAGTTTTTGTTTTTGTTTCTATTTCTATTTTTATTTTTTATATTTATTTTTACAAAAATATAAGGAACAATAAACAAATAACGTAGTTAAATGCGCAGCAGAAGTATAAATACTTCAAGCATATATTGATTTATATGTGAAATATTTCCATCATCAACTACAAATAGCTGAGCATCTTCGCAGACGTCTTCCTAATGCGCGCGCGCACACACACACACGCGCGCAGACATAACCAAATTAAATGTGAAGGAACTGGCAGCCATACAAGGGTACCATAAAGCGAAAATACTCGCCAGTCATTATAAAATGACATCACATTTTAAAAATGAAATAGTTTTCGCACAGGTGTAGGCAAACCAAAAATAACAACAACAACAGCAACAAGCATCATCAATTAAATAGAAAAAATTTGCATGGAATTTCCGTGTAATTTACACACAGCGCGAGCAATGTGTTATAAAAAAACCACAGTGAAGCCACAAATTCATTTAACAACAAAAAAAAAAAATTTAAAAATCTGTACGTACAGCTGTGCGCTGCTCTGGAATGCGCGCTAAAACAATAAAAAGACAGTAAAAAGTTGGTGAAAAAAGTTTAAAAAATCAGCCAGTGACTCGCCACAGCTTTAAATATATAAATCGCATTAAATTACATATCAGACTGAAGCCAAGTGACGCCAATGGCGAGCGTTCTTTTCCCAACTATTATACACATACCGCCATACTTACATACAGACGCGTATGAGTAATCATATTAATGAGTTTTTATTGGAATATGCGCTTGGCACAAGCAGGCAACGCACATTAGTACACACGGCATTGCGCGCATGCGCAAACACACTACACTCAAATAGCTAATGTAGGCGTTTGGTAGTTGGGCTGCGCCATGTTCTAGTTATGTAAAAACAATTGCCGCTACCTTTGTCGCGCGACGCTGCACCAATTTCAGTTGTTGTGCCAAAGTTGTTGAACCCTAAGAAAGTTCTTTTTCCCCCAATTATATTTAGTGTATGCGTTGCGTTCCTTAAGCAGATCACGTTTGTGGCAGCGCAGAAATTTGCATAAGACAAATTGGCCACTTGTTGCCACCGCAGAGATATACAAATATATTTCTTATTTTTCTTGCCTTTGTTAGTGTTGTTGCTGCCGTTTTGGTAGTCACAGAAAATTGCTACAAAATTACCATAAACCCGAATTGCCTTTTTAGTGCGCGCGTTGTTTTAGTTTAGTTGCCAGCTGGCTTACAGTGAACCAGTTTCTTCTAAACGAAGAAAATTACTTTAATTTGTTTCAGTTTTATTTTTGTCTTAGCGTGCAATTAGCGTATGTGGGAGTACTTTGGCAGAAGCAGGGGAAATTTTTGCGTGAAGCATTTGAATTATGGAATAAGTTATTAAGTCATAATCATTAACTTTGTTTCTACGTTTGTATAGTTTTTTTATACGAAGTTAAAAATTTATTGTTATAAAATTAAAATATACTTTCTACATCTGTTTTTTAATTAGGGACCTAAACTACTAAACTAAGTATTTTTTTGTGATTATCGATTATGCATAGAACAGGTGGCAACCCTAAATATTTTCCAAACTGTTTTTTTTTTAACCTGAGCATGGCGCACAACTATTTATAATTTTCTTACCTGTACTATTCTCGTTAGGTGGCAACTCTATTTCCAGAAATTGTCAAAAATTTAAATTTTTCGATACACATATTTTCACTAATTTTACAACATATTGGATATTTTTATTTTATTTTATTTTTTCAAAAGGTGGCAACGCTACCCAAAAAAACTTACAAAAATTCGCAACTCTATTAAAATTTCATATATTTTTCAAAATACATTTAGCAAATTTTTGGTTTTTTTTCTTTCAAAAGGTGGCAACTCTACCAAAAAATTCATATATGTCCATATATTACAATGTATAGCACATTTTTATGTTTTTTTTTTTTGTAATGTTAACAACTCCATTAAAAAGTTCAAATGCTATAAAAGTATTTTTTCCAAAAGGTGGCATCACTATTAAAAAGTGCTACGAATAATCCTACAGATAAAGAAGACCGTCACATATCGACAAAGCGCATAGAGTCCGCCACAAATTTATTGAGGCGGCTATATGCATTCCAGCCATTTCGCTATTTCGTAGAAAACTCTTCCCACTAAGAATCGAGATATGCTAGAAAAAATCTATCGATCTTATATTATAAACTTATAATTGTGCGCTATTGGAATTCAAAAATCTAAAATTATTTGTTCTCCCTAGAACAACATTCTCAGGCTCACTTGGGAACCACTTAAGGTTGACCATAAAGAGACAATACACGACTTCTCATATACATACACACACACATACATATGTGTATGTAAATAAGTTTGTCCGCGCGTACCTTACAGTTATGAGAACATACCAATGCACAGCGCAAATCTATGTGCTTGCTCTTATGTTTTGCCATGCATGATTTGAAGCTATGCGCGCTAGCAAAATGTTTGGCATACGTGCTAGCCCTAGCCAACTTACTTATTCGGCTAGTTACCGGCCAGCTTCTGTCACATTGTTTGCTTATTTATTTACTTTTTCGCATGCGATGCACGTTTTTGTCGCGTTTGCCAGCAAACATGCGGTCGCGAACAAGCCGCAAGCAAAAACAAAAATAAATAAAGTTTAAAAAATGAAATAAAATTAAAAATAAATGAACTTATACGAAATGCTGCAAAATGCAAATTTATTTTAATTTTTCGTAGTTTTTTCGCACAACAGCTGCCTAGGAATGGGTGTGTTCGTGTGTATGTAAGTGTATAGTAAATATATGTACACCGCTGGGTACGTACGTGGAAATATACTCGCTAGTGACATTCCCGAACTATAAATACTTTTTGATTTCGTAGTTAATTTTGTACTTTTACATAAGAAAGCAGTAATTGCTTTAAAGAATACGTAAACCTTTATTGATATATGCAGATATACTACATATGTATGTATATACATGTATATGTATATGGGTTTCAATATTAATGAGAACCTGGCTTTTACGTTAAAATTAATCATGAGCTGTGCTGTTATATAATTTTTAGCTAGAATCGTTAAATGCTGCAAATCTAATTAATATTTTAATTAAATAAAGGTGCACATATGGTTTATGAAGTTGCCATTTCTACGAAAAAGTAATTTATTGGAAAAGTTGGAGCAATGGATATGAAGTCTCTGAACGTCATTAAAGAAAGCAGCATTTGTATATTTAAATGAACGAGTTTTTTCGAAATAAGTTTTTGAAGTAGCGCTGCCACTGAATTTGATTTATTTTTCATATTATTTTCTCTTTAATATTTATTCTTAAAAAATATAAATAATTCCTCGAAATTTTTATGTTTTTAATGTTAAAAAAATTGTTAGAAGAGCGTTGCCATTTAATTTAATTTATTTATAATTTCATATTTCCTTTCATAAATATTTATTCTTTAGAAATAAAAATTATTCCTCGAAATTTTTATGTTTTTAACGTTAAAAAAATTTTGTAGAAGAGCGTTGCCACTTAATTAAATTTTTTTTATCTTTAACTTCAATATTATTTCAAACGGAGTAATAACCAAACAAATTTTTGGAGAGCATTTAACTCGTATGCTGAAGTAGTGTTGCCACTTAATGACAACTTTTTTTTAATTTCTATTATTTTCAAAGGAGTGTTAACAAAAAAAATTAGAGACCTTCAACGTTGTTTTGAAGAAGTTGCCACTTAATTACAAATATTAATGTTCAATTTCAATTTTATTTCAATGTTGTTTTGAAGAAGTTGCCACTTAATTACAAATATTAATGTCCAATTTCAATTTTATTTCCAATGGAGTGATAAAAAATATTTAGAGCAAATTAATTGTCACTTAATTTTATTTATTTTGAACTTAAATATATAGTCTGCTTGTTCTTAAATAAAAAAAATATTAAGAGAAAATTTAAAGTCATATAGAGTGCTTAAAAATTTATTGGCAGAGTGTTGCCACTTAATTACAACTATTAATTATTAATTTAAATGATATTAATTTCGATATTTTTTTCAATGGAGTGATAACAAAAACTATAATTTGTATTTGATATTTTATCTCAGCGGGTTGCCATACTGACGTATTTTAAAAAAAATCCTGAAAATTTTCGCAGAAAATGTAAATAATAAATTTCGCTAAAATAAATACTTTTATAACAGTTTAATTTGATTCCAGTTTCGCCAAAAAAATTATTAAGCTTAAAGTTTTTAAAGTGTTGCCACCTACTAATTGAGTTTATTATTTTTATTTAATTTTTAGAGCATAAGGCCGTCAAGATAAGTGTAGAATGTTGTAACAGAGTGAAAAATAAAACTTTTTTAAACAGTGTTGCCACCTGTCGAAAATTAAAAAAAATGTATTAAAATTTTATTTCGGTAGAAACTGCTTTGTCACTTGCAGAATTCTGTTAAGGTATAAGGCCAAGCTTCTCACCAAAAAGATTCCCTTTAAAGTTCAAGTCGAACAACTAATATTGCTTTAAGCACCGAATTATTGTTCAAATATTATTCCCTCAATTAAATTTATTAAAAAATTGAGTTTTGAGCCGATAAAATACTTAAAGTTCATTGAAGCTGCGAAATTCCTCAACTATTAGTCATTGTCAAGCCGGTCATAGTTGTGACAACCGTTAGTCATCGGCACTTAAGAAATGCAGACACTTCATGCAACTCGTTTAATTTCCGTATTCTAAAGTGCTTTCACGCCAGCGCATCTGCAAATGTTTTCTAAGAAGTGTCAAACAAGTTTATAAGGAATCTTAGCGCTTGCCCAACGGTGTCCTGTGTCCATGCGCAGGCACATAAATTTCACAGAATTGGCGCTCACGACATAAGAATGCGCAATATAAATACACATGTGTGTATGAGTGTGTGTGCGTAAGGTATGACAGGTACAACAACAACAACAACGGCACTTGTGGGAGCCAAAGGCAGAGCGCAGGCGACGACGCCTGAAGAAGCACATCAATTCGCAATCGGCACTGCAACCAGGAAATGCCAATCAATATGCGAGGAGGAGGCAAATAGACCAAAAACACACACAAATAAGTAATAAAAGTAGAGGAAGAATTACAAGAAGGAGCAGCGAGCAGCCAGCTAACAACGTCAACACCGCAGGGCGTTGAAAAAAAGAACGAAAATGAAAAGCAAATCAGCTAAGTGCAGCGCTGAGGCAGTCCTTACATGAGCGGTGAGCGTGGCCCCAGCAGCGCCTAGGATGGGTCTAGTGCACGCGTACGTTTGTCTAGCGGTGTGCGCTTGTTCGGCTTTACCCAGCTACGTGCAAATTAAATATTGCATAAAAATGCGCGCTGAGCTAAGTTTTTTTTTGTGTTTTTTTATGTTTTTTTTCGCTGCCACTTCTTTTGCATTATATTACTTTTCTAGGAGTGTTGCTGCAGCGGATGTGTGTGCGTCGCTGCATTTGGCGGCTTCAAGTTGCCGCTCATTCAAGTAGAAGGTGCTGATAGTGATGGAGGAGCCACTCGAGCGCGCTTTGACTGGGCGACGAGCCACAGCGCGCAGGAAGCGGATGACGTTGCCAGTGTGCGGCACGAATGCTGAGCGTGAGGGCGAGGGCGCGCTGCCTTATGCCACACATATGTATGTATGTATGCGTAGATGTGGTAATAAAAAACGGTTTGTAGCAATAAAATCAACAAATCACACACAAATAGCGGCAATCACACAAGTAACATGACTGTCAACTTGAGGTGCCTTTGGCCGGCACCGGCAACCGGCAATGCAAGTGGCAGCCACAAGGAGCGCGCACACACTTATTGTGTGGAATAAATAAAAAAAGGAGGCGAAAAAATATGAGAAAATATAGTCTGCAAAAAAGTAGCTAGGAAAATGGCCAGCGGCGAAAATTGGCGGCAATGGAAAGCAAGTGGCTGTGTGGCAAGAGTTTGGGCGCACAGCGTGCAGTTGATGGGCAGTCACTCAGTCAGCAATAGTGCGCACTAGCACTAAAGCAGCCAACGAAGAGAGCAGAAAAATATGCGAAAATGCAAAAGTAAGAGTTGACATTACAACAAACGCAACAACAATAAGAGCGCATGACAAAATGCACAACAAAACCAATCAGCGGCAGTCATCGTCAGTCAGCAACAAACGCAGCTATCAGTGGCCGTAACAAGCGCTGCTGCGGCGAAGGTGTAGTGCGGTAGCTGCCACAATGCCTGCATATTTGCGCGCTTACATATGTCATACATGCAGCGACAGGACAGCCAAAGAATGGCAAGTAATTGTTTGGCTGCCATACACGGTTACAAGCACACTTAGACTGTGTGTGTTGGTGTTTACCTTGATGCTGTGTGAATCTGCGATCCTAGCGCTCTGCCGCTTGGCCAAAGTCATGATTTATATGTACCGTTAGTTGGACAGCACGGACGCAAGCGTATGCAGACTCAGTGCTGAACAAATAACTGCACACATATATAAATATATAATTTTATGTGCTTATGTATGTATGTGTGCATGCCCGCTCTCATGCGTGCAAATACTACAAATGGCGCTGTGTTGGACATAAACTTGCATATGTATGTGTAAGAAGTATTTTTAAGTAAACGTGCCACTTGCCACTTGAAGTCGAAGCAGCTAACTGAAATTCACACACGAAGTATATATGTGTGTATGTACGCTGAATAGTTGACTCCGACGCGGAGTTGATTAGTCTAGGCAAACTTTGGTAACATATGTATGTATGCTTACCTTGCCTCTGCTTTCGGACTGCCTGCTATCATTGTATATGTTAAAGTCTAATTTTTTCTAAAATTATAGATAATTTTATTTTTCAAAATATTTTTGGCATTCAAAATTTCCTACAGGGTCACTTACATGCCTTTATGCAACCATATGAACATTTATTACCTCACAGCGCAATTTAAAGCATTTATTTTATTAAAGTTTATTATAAAAATATTTTTGCTGCTCAAAATTTCCTGCAGGGTCACTTGTAAGACTTTCTGAATGATCACTAGCAAACCTCCATGTTATTATATTTGGGCCTAGATTTTGTAATTATCGTTATGGCCAACCGATGTGTACAAAATTTTGTTCGCATTTTTTTTGCCTCCCAAAATTTCCTGCAGGGTCATTTGCACGCTTCTATGGAAGCGTATGAACAGATAGTACCTCACCGTGTATTTTTAGCACCTAATATTTTATTGAACTTTGTTTTGACCAATGTTTTTTGCCACCAAAAATTTCCTACAGGGTCACTAGCATGCTCTATGGCATCGTATTTGTACCTAGTGCCTGACTTTGCAATTTTCGACTTTGCCAACCAATATACAAGTATACAGGTACAAAATATTCTATTATATGGTAGCGCCAACCAACTTCCCCATGTGATTGAACTTGACTTTGTCGCGCGGTCGTGCTGCCGTTGCCGCTGCTGCGCTTGCGCAAATGCAATTTTCGTTCGTTCTGCCGCACACAAATGACATTTGCTGCCAGTGTCTAAGTTGATTTTTCACACTGTCGCGCAAAGTTTTCGTTTCACATATACATTTTTTCTGCTTTCTGGTTTTTTTTCGTTTTTACTAGTGTTGTTATTGTTGTTTTACTTTTTCTATGTAACCCAACTGTTGTCTGTGTCGTGTTAACAAATTTTGTAAATATTGCCAGTGTTTGCACAAACAATCAGCGTCAGTGGCAAGCGCGTTGCACTATAGTCTGTAAGTTAGTATGCGGATGATTTGTTGTAAATTGTATATTTGTTGTTGGCGCATATTTTTTTCAAGCGAAAGACGCTGCACAGCGCTTACGAGCATTGAATTTGTTGTTCACGGTTGTTTTTGTATATTTTATTGTTGTTGTAATTGTACATTTATTTACTCTAACACACGGCAACTAACTTATCACACATACATACAAACATATTTATTCTATTTATGTAAATATGTTATATGTAGTATGTCTGTGTATGTCGCATTTGTATGTGATGTGTAAGTGTTGAGTTCGTTGCATTGATTGCAGATTATGACTCGACTATTGAGGCTGCTGTCTGCTGATTCGCTTGATAATCATGATGATGCTGATGATTTGTTGATTTTGTGCTGGTTGTTAGTGCTGCTCATGGGGCTGATGTATGTAGATGCCGCTGATGTTGATGATAATGCTGAGTGATAATGAGAAGGCTTCTTTCTGCCGCCGCCGTTGCTCTTGTTGTTGTTGTGTATTGTTAGTGCATTCACCTTGCCATTTAGTAAATGTTATTTAACAAGTCGCGAACGTGTCATATAAATGTATATAAAGTGGTATGCATATATAGTTGTAAGTGCATATGTATGTAGTTAGTTAGTGGTAGGTGTGAGCGTAAGTATATAACACATTTAGCTAGTTTTAAAAATTTGCTCCTTTCTCACTTTGAAAGTGTAAAGAATGCAGCAGGTAAATTTTATTTGTTTACGAAAGAATTTATTTAAGTACCGTTAGTTGCTTTTCAATTGCTCGTATGCAGCGTTGAGGTCATGAAATGTGTTGTTTTTCATTAAAAAAATATTTTTATTAAAAAATTTATATTTTTCGATTTTTATTACTTTTATTAGACAAAAATCAGCTGTTGAAGGTATTGCTAATATTAAGAGTCTTTAAAAGCGTATTCGTGGTGGCTTAAACCATGTATTATAATTCCTGGCTATGTATGTAAATTTAAGCTTTATTTAGCATAAAAAAGAATTATCTTATATACGACTAACCCAAAAAGAACTAATTGCATTCCTGGTTTCTAACATAAGTAGTCTTTAAAAGCTATTTCGTAATGCCTTAAGCTAAGTAGTATTCTCCCTAGCTATATATCTATATGTCGGCTTTATTTAGAATTAAAAAATATATTAACCCAAAAGTAACTAGGCGCATAACTAGTTATAATTTTGCCTACTCTCAATTTACATGTGCATTTTTAAACACTATAAATTAATTTTAGAACGATAACATCTTTTCGAAAGCATACTCTTTATAAGCTGTTTTAAGGTAAGGCCTTAAACATTTGGCATAGAACTTTTCCACATAACTTTTGACAGGAAAAAGTTTGTATGGGCTCAAATAGTTACAAATGCAAATTCGTTCAGCAACTAGTACCAATTGGACTAGTTGCACAACCAGTTTTGTTAATCACTAAACTTTATAATCCGAATATATACAAAAATAAATTTGTTCAGTAACTAGTACCAGATGGACTAGACGCATAACCAGTTTCGTTTTCATTACTATTAATTCAGTTACGGAATTATCTTGAAATATTTATCTGTAATACTCAATCTCTATAAGATTCAGACATTTGGATGAACTTAGGCATGTGTGTTACCATTCTCAAAACTGCCAGGTTTAAGTAAACTGCGTGCACCGATTTATGTATGCATATTCAGTTAAGTGCTGACACTTTAGCAACATGCATCAAAATTAAGGGACTATTATTTAATGCTGCTACAAAAACAACAACCGAAGCTTTACTAGACTTTTAAGGAAGCAGGACTCTCATATCCCCTTAAATGCCTTCTTTTGACTGCTCTGCTCGCATTTGAAGTCTACTTCTAAATTAAGTACCATTCTCCCACAATTTTCTTTACATATGTTACATATTTTACATATACACATAAGGTACAAATGTATATAAAAAAGAATTCCACCAACTAGACACCCAAACACGCTATCTTTGGCCATCATTTCATTTCGTTTCATGTTTGCTGATTCAAAAAAAAGAATTTCAAACATAAATGGAAGTTAAATTTCGCGCTGAAGATCAATAAAGGCAACATACGACAGTCGACAGTCGGAGAGTTGCTGTTGTCAGAACCAATATTTGCACGATTTGATGATTATTTGCGCAGTTCAAAAAATTACAGCAAAAAGAATCGCACAAATTGCCTAGACTTTGCTATAATCAAGCGCTGGATTTGGTAGGGACAACTTCAACGAAATCAAGGCACGACTTAAAGCGTTCGCAAGCCTTTGACCGTATTAATTATTTTTAACCTTTTGCATGTTGTCAAGGCTGTGTGAAATGTGCTATTTTTAACTACTCAAACTTACGTAATTTCCAGAGTAAAATTTGCATCAACTTTTGTCCAATTTTTATTTTTGTGTTTTTTGCTGTTCGTATTGTGTTTGCTTTTACTTTACCTGCAAAGAGAGTGAAAAAAGGAGTGGAGTTAGTGAAGAGCGATATTTGGGGGAGGAAATATTAATTACACTTTTAAGTACATTAAAATAAATTAAATTAAATCAAAATAAAAATATAATATAAAATAAAATAATTCAAAATAAAATAAAATAAAATAAAATAAAATAAAATAAAATAAAATAAAATAAAATAAAATAAAATAAAATAAAATAAAATAAAATAAAATAAAATAAATAAAATAAAATAAAATAAAATAAAATAAAATAAAATAAAATAAAATAAAATAAAACAAAATAAAATAAAATGTAATTGAATAAAATTAAATTAAATAACTACGCCAACATGAATTACCTCACAGAAAAAAGCAAAAATTACAACACATGGCGAAAACAAATGTTTAGCGACAAGCCAATTATTTCGAGATAAGCCTCGCAAAATTGAAGGAGAAAAAGTAGTGGCGCCACACGTTAAACGTGCCAATAACTGTTAATTAAACATATGCAAAAATCAATTACTGTGCTGAACTGTGAAAATATGTAAAAACATTATAGCTTGAGTTACCTCCAGACAATGATGACGGCAAGCGTTTGAAAAATATTGAAATTTAAGAGAAATTTCGAGAAAAACCAAAAAAAATAGAAATAAAAAATATTGAAAATAAAAATCAACAACAAAATGCGTAAACAAAAATGAATATAAAAAATTTCACTTTTCAAAGCAACGCGGCAAATATTATTTAGCGCTAATGGATGGCTTGCTGATACTGATGTGTTTTGAGCAGCGCATAATAATAATAACAGTAATTAAAAATAATAAGAAATTAAGTGAAAAATACGAAAAAGTCGCAGTGGAAAGAAGTGAAATAATTTGCGCGCACAGACGTGCCACAATTTTTTAAAAGCAAAAAAAAAGACAAAAATTAAGTAAAAAATACAAAGAAGTCGCAATGCCACAAATTATTTAGTCCAAAAAAAAAAAACATAAAAATCAAACAAAAGTTGAGACAAATGAAGCGCAACCAGTTATGTTACTTGAAATTTATTTCATCTTCGCTTTTATTGCTATAATTATTCGAACGGTTTTAACGCGCTTCCCTTTTGTTTAAGCGTTTTCGTGAATGAAAGTGTTCTGCATTTCACTGCAACAAAACTAAATGGCGAAAAAATTGTAAATTAATGAATGAAACCTGTCAAGCTAAAAACGCTGTTAACGCAGCCACAATTAAAATACACAAGAAATAAAAAGCCAAAAACAAATAAAACAAAAATAATATAAATAAAACAAAAAAATTGTGTTAAACTATAAAATGGAAAGTGTTGTACTTGAAACGCATCACTTTTTTGTTGTTTGCTTGCTTTCATTTCATTCCACACGCCGCTTCGCTGTTGTGGATAAACGTTAATGAAAAGGTCACAGTGCCTAGTGAGGACAGCGTGTGTCTAACCAGCTGTCAGCATGTTCTCCATGTAATTAGTAGCAGACTATTGAACCTAAGCCGGTTCTAGCGGCAGCATAGTGGAAAATACTTATATGGCAAGTGAATCAGAAAAAACACAATGAGTGGCGTATATAGAAAATTAAAAACTTTATAATCGACATTTTAACAGCAGCTAACGCTCAACACACTTGCGGTGCACTTGAAAGCCTGAATTCTTTTTCTACGCTCACTCATCTGCTACCTTTACCATTTGGATTTTTAATTTGTTTTCATATGTGGCGTGAAATTAATGTCAGCAGGAAGCACTCGATAAATGTAACACGGTAGATAAATCGATTTCATGTCAATGGACAACGCTTACCGTGACCTTTGATGGATTGTGCGGCGCGAGTTGCTCAAAATTATTAAAGAATAATTATAAATTTCGAAAGTGAAGGGAAATTTTTTTACATGCTCTATACATATTTAAATAATTTTCGAACTAGTTTCGAAACTAGTGCTAAATTCGCGCATATGTAACTAGTTATACATTTTGTTAAGCCACTTTGTCACAAGTGTCTTGTTCTGCTGTAAAAATTTCTTGAATGCCAGCTTGTAGCAGATTTTAGCACGCTTACTGAGCACTCGTAAGCGTCTTATCTGCTGATTTATTGCACATAAAATATGTCAGTTGTTGTGCAGTTATCTTTTATTGCGCTATTCTTTGTGTGTTATGTAATTTTAGCAACTTTTCTGATTTTTATTCGTAAATAACGGTAAAAACGAGTAGTAGCGTACGAACACAAATACAAACATACAAATATAAATACTTCAGCAAATATTTTCCGCATTTTTTATTGAATTGATAATTATGCAACTGTAGAGCGAAGCTGCGATAGAGAAACGTAAACCTTGTTAATTAATTAAATGACATTTTTGAAAATTAAAAAATGTATTTTAAATAAAAAATAATAAACAATTATTTTATATAGTATTTTCCACCTAATTATTAATTATAAATTATGTAAAAAATTTAGCAGCAAGAAGTTGCGTAAAAATAATTAATTGTCAACGCAACAACATTTAATAAATATTTATCACTCAGCGAATTCCCACAGCTTTTTTACAGCCGCGCCTTAAGCATCAAAAAAATTATAATAAATTACAAAAACGGTAAAATAATATTAAAATAATGAAGCTGAAGCAGACAAATGTAATGTCAATTCGAAAAAATAATAATAAAGCACCAAGCAAAAAGTAAACGAAAAGTCACAAACAAAGCTGTCAAAATATAGCTGTCACACCACTTGTCAAGCGGCCTGTTCACACAGCAAGCACAATACCGTTAGGATTTCTAAAGGCAGCAAATGAACTTGCAGACAAAAAATTTAAATTTTTTATATAAAGAACCGGGTATATGCCCGGTGGCATGGCTGACTCAGCACGCCCACGCAGCGTAAATAACGCAAAATAATAGGCAATGACGGCGAATAAAATTAAAAATAGTAATAAAAAATTAAAATTTAAAAATTTAACAAAATAAAATATTTAGAAAAAAAACAAAATTTTTAAAATTTTTTTAAATAATATTGATTGAATCTTCAACTAATTACTCAATAAATGTAGTTTCAAATAAAATTAATAGAATCGTCAAAAATGAGTTTCAAATATTTTTAATATTAAAAAAAATTAATAAAAATTCCAATGCCAGAATTTAGCGAAAAGTATCAATATATACATATCTATATATGCGCCAACTCAATTTATTTGTAAATGTTGGCCAATAAATGAACAAAATTCGCAAATATGTTTCAAAATATCTCTATATATGCAACCAATTCCCATCAATAATGTTGTCAATCCATTAGAAAAACCGAAAATAGCCAGAAAAACTTCACACCAAGCAATCTGCTTTCAATTTCAGCAAATTAGTAGTTGAATTTTTGCACAACTATGGCAAATGAATCTAAATTAGCTGAGCGAAGGAATGAGCAAAGCAATTGAATTTGCCTTGATTTCGTGACTGACGTCAGGAAGTATGTGCTAGCAATATTTAAAAATGTGTTTCGAAAAGAAAAAAATATTTTTATTAATTTATTTTCCTATTTGTTTTGCTTAGACTATTAAAGTGTTGTTTTTATATTTTATACTATTTTTTATATATTTCGTCTTCACTTGTATTTGCCTTTTATTGCCGAAAATATTTGGCAAGACTTGTTGCGGTTTCATAGTTATGTGCATGTTGCTCTATTTGGTTACTCACTAGTCAAATTATTTTTATAAAAAAATGAAATTTAATTTTTTATTTGTTTTTATGGCATTCGTGTGTGTATTAGTCACGTTTCGATACTAAAAATTGCAAATATATAAAGCATTTGTAGCGAAGCAAAGCAAAACTTTGCTTAAAACTTAAAAAAAAAAAAACGCTTGTGAAAGCAGACAACTTTTAGTTGAAAAATAAACATATTTTTATGTGTTTGTGTATAACAAAAATGTTAGAAAAATGTTTTTAGTTAAATTTTATTTAAAAAAAATATTTTTATCTCTTACTTTTTTCATTATTTATGCAAGAAATATTTTTTTACTATTTATTTTTTTTTTCCTTTATATTTTCAATAAATTGTTTCTTATTTATTTGTTGTTATTTTTTTATTACAGTTTTTGAGTTGAAAAATAAAGACATTTTTATGTGTTTATCTAGAAAATATAAAATATTTTTAATATTTTTTTGTGTTTGCGTAGAAAAAAAATATTTTTATCTTTAAAAACTTTGTTTTGTTAATTTTTCTTTTTTTCTTATATTTTCAAATATATTTTTGCTCATTAATTTGTTGTAATTTTTTGAGTTGAAAAATAAATACATTTTTTATATAAAAAAATGTATTATTCTCTTTTTGTGTTTGTTTAGAAAAAGGGTTATTTTTAGCTTTTATTCTTTTTTAGTTTGTGGCAAAACTATTTTTTTATTATTTTTTTCTTTACATTTGCAATACATTTTTTCTTAGTAATTTGTGGTATTATTTTGTTATTTTATTAATTTTATTATATTTTATGTAAAAATAAAATTGTAAATAAATCAAACTAATAAATATTTATCTATCAAAGTCAAATGTGTTGCAATGTCGACCGCTAAGCTGCACTTGCGTGCCAATTTGGCCTTAAACTATGCAACATAATTTAGTGGCAATTTATTGGGCTTACTCTTAACACACTTTAAAGTAACGAATCTCCAATCAAATCGAATCTCATACAGAAATAGCTTTCGTTAGCCATTTTCGGCAGAAAATCGTTATAATTGATCTCTTTCCAACGCCTTGCCCTGCTTTCAACGCTTCCGGCTGGCGTATGCCATGCATGCTTTTTCTTATTTTTTGATAGACACTTTACAAAATTCAGCTTAAACCACTTGCCTGTTGCTGCGCGCTTTGAACTTTGAGTTTTCTATCGTTTTGATTGAGAAAAAAGTGACATAATTGCGTTAAGCCGCAATTTTCATAACCAAATTTAAGCTAATTTGGCGTAAAGTTAATAACATGGAGCACACGCACGCACACACACATATAAATCCATATAAATCAAATTTAAGAAACGCTTGCAGGTGGCATATGTATACATGTATATGTGTGTGGCACACGTAATTATAATTTAAATTATTTGCCTAAAAAATTGGCTGAAAATATAAACTCGCAGCGTCTTCTAGTTAAATTTGAATATGTATGTAACTATACATATATGCATGTACTCTATATAAGTTTGTATATATCCTAAATATATGTCTGTATGTGCACCAGCCGTCTTGACTTGCCGCCAGCTAAGGCACTTAAGGAGATATCCTTGCGCTTAGCTGAGTGCGTGCAAAAGCCTATGTGTTTATGTATGTACTATATAAATGTGCTTTCGCCATCTCCCACCGTCACGCCTCACTCCCCCCTAACAACCTTTGTATTTGTGTGTTTGTGGCTATGTGCGCGAAGGTACGTGATTTTCTGATGAAATGCTGCCAACAACAACCAACAATAAATAGAACTTTGTTGTTTGTTAGACGACAACCTTAAGTCATTGACTACAGTTACAGTGCGCCGGTTCCCTGTTGCTGCCGGTTCATTTCGAAAAGCTGTTGGTTTGCTCAAAACAACAACAAAGTATGTATGTGTGATTGTAATTGTGCTCCATAATTTTCTTCAGATAAGTCAGGTTAATTGGCAGTGCGCTGTTGTTGTAGGCATGGTAACTGCATTTTACTGACAATTAAAGTAGCAAAGTCTTGAAGTTTAATTTGCTTGTTTTTATTGTTTGCAGAAATTTAAAAGTAATTCGCTGTTCACAAAGGCCGAATAAATAAAAGTTTTGGGTTGAAAAACATACTTAAATATACACAAAGCCTAAGATTTTTAAGCATTATTCTTAATTAGTTGTAAATATTTTAATTATTGTTTTGAAAAGAATCCCGAGCAATATTTCTGTTTTTGAATTATTGTACAAAATTATATAATATACTTCATAAATGAATTTGTGGTACTTTGGTATATGTAAAAAATCTTGTGAAAGTATGAAATTCTTAAAATGATGCAAATTAGGATAATCCCGAAAAAAATCAGTCCCGAAAATTTCGGGATTTCAGAAACAGTACTTTTCGATATCGAAACTCCAAAATACCAGATCGAGTAGAAAATGATGTATATTAATAAAATACCCAAAAATAATCACATCACGAAAAATTTCGGGATTTCATAAACAGTATTTTTCGATCCCGAAATTCCGTCAATATCAAATCCTTTGGAGTATTAACTCAAAATTTCGGAATTAGCAGTAAAGACAGAGTGTGGAATTACTAGTGTTTAGTTAAACTATTTTTTTTTTGTTTAATGAAAATCATTTCAACTTGCTCTCGGTATCCATATTAGAAGTGGGTTTAAAACTTCAAGCCATTCGAATTTTAGATAGGAAAAATTTATACACAGTATTTTGATGATAGTTAGATGGCGAGAATTTGTTGGTTCTAATTAAAAATTTGCACCAAGAAGTTAAAAATACAAAAATAATAAATCCCGATCCCGAAATTTCGGGATTGACGAAATTAATCCCGATTACACACATCTTTTATGTAAAATACTTACATATTGCACAAATGTTTGTAAAAATGTGTACATGCAACTTCACTTCGTTGCAAGTAGCAAAAGTCAAACGAATTGCGGCATTCGCAAATTATTTAAATTGACATACAATTGACATGAAATGAAATTTCAATTAAATTTTTCATCTCAAGAGCATGCAACAAAAGAAAAGTTCGAAAATGGCGACGACTGCCGACGAACTTTGCAACAAAAGCATGCAACACACGGGAACGGATGACCATACGAAACTATTATGTGAGGCAATAATGGCGTGTGACAATGTGAACTTTATTATATCAAAGGTAGCTACAGGTGTACATAAGTAACATATGTATGTAAATAATGCACACAGTAGGTTCTGGCCTGCTCGTTGGCGATTTGCACTTACACAATGCCACAATTCATGCATAATTCATAAAAATGTTGAAAGAGTCGAGTTGCAACAACAGGGCGGTCAGAATTTGTAAATGGACGATGTTGCACGGATTTTCGAACAAATATGTATATGTAGAGAATAAAATATTTCTTTATATTAAATGCATATATGTGTGTGTGTGTGTCACGTGTGCATTTGACTTGACATTTTGACATTTATATTAAAGTTGTTGCTGCTTGCGCTCAACTATGCGCACAATAAGTGGAAATCGTTAGTATCAGTATATACAGCAACAATAAAAACTGCAACAAAACAACCAACAACAACAATAAAACATAACTTTTTACTCAACCTGCCTGAGCGGAAATGCAAGAAAGTGCTTTTTCATTCGAAATCTACATTAGTGTTAACGTAGAACGGAAGCTGCTCTGACAACAACAATGAAGTGTTGCACAAAAAGCGGAAAAAAGTTCAAAGAAAAAGTCAATTGTGCGCTTACAGCAAGCCACTTAGGCTGACGAGCTGCTTTTTCCCTTTCGGCTTCTTCTTCTTCTTGTTGTGCTTCGACAATATTTTTCCCCAGTCAGTCGAAATTGTCAACGTTTCATGGTCACTAATGTGCTGCACAACAATAACAAAAAGCAACAAAAACTTTTTACTACAACAATATTGTTGTCGTGTTGCAGCCTTTGTCATTGGCATCGTCTGCATGCTGTCTGCTCTGACGTCTGCTAGTGCTTGAAAATTTAATGACAACTCTTATATTTGCATGCAAACACACACATGCACTCATATATGTAAACTGTGTATATGCAAATTTGCGCTCATATAGTCTGATTTATATAGTGCTTGGCAATTTTTATTATTTGTAGGTTTGTTTGTGTATTTAAATTGAAATGTTGCGCATTTTAATTGAAAATCAATTTGGAACGTGCCACATGCAGCATGCTTGCAGGCAGCATTTAAAGCCACTTAGCTATTTACAAGCATTATTGTGGCAGCAATGTGTTAGAACGAATTTTCTACGAACAAAAACAAATTGCTTGTGTAAATGGCTAAGCGTAGATAATTAATTAATAATATAATTAATTATTAAAAAATAACAATTACTTAATAAAAAATTTATATTTTTAATTTTAAGTTTCATTTTATAAAAATAATTAAAAATTCGCTGAAAAGCGCCGAAAATTATTTTTTTGTTTGTTTTTACTTTTTGGACTATTTTTTTTTTAAATTTTGGAAACTTTTTAAAACAATATTGTTTTATAAATTGTTCTTATTTTTTTTAAATTTATTTACAATAAAATATTTTTTCCATTTAACATTTTATTTCTTTAAATTTTCTTAATTATTTGTTGAATTTTCTTAAATTTTTATCTTTTATTTTTAATTAAATAAATGTAATAAAAGCAAAACTATTTTTTTTAAATTTGGTTTTTTGAATTTTTGTTGATAATTTTAAATTTTGTCTAATTGTACATTTTTTTAATTTGTTTTAATTAATTGTTTTTTTTTTCATTTTTCACTTATATTTATTTAAATTAATTTTTGTTTCACTTATAATTTTCTTGCTTTTAACGTTTTTTTTTTAATTTTTTTATAATTTGTTAATTTTTCTTTAATATTTTAACTAATTTTTTAATTTTTTCCTTTTTTTTACATTTACCATTTTGTTATTTTTTATTTTGAACTTAATTTTGTTAATTTTTCTTTAATTTTTTACTTATATTACCTTTTGTTTGCATTCACCATTTTGCTATTTCTTGTTTTTTTTTTAATTTTGTTTTTGAATTTGTTGTGGTTTTTTTTTAAATTTCTTTTTTGGAGAATAATACGATACATATATATTTATACATATGTATATTTCTGCTATCATATTTTTCTCTCTAATCAATTCAACTAGTAATATTGAGGTTATGGCCTGTTGCTGTATTAACAGATACATACATATGTCTGTGTGTTCATGCATATAAATAAATTTAATTATATTTTTTGCATTTAATTAAGCGTTTTAGTATATTCGCTTTCTTGAATCAGCAGTTAAGTAGTTAATTAGCATTTAAATGACAGCTTAGCCTGTCTAATAATAGACATAAAAATTTATGCGCCGCGTGCAAGTGAAAACAATTTATATTTATTTAATGTATTTTTAGAAAATTTATTGACTCACAGCTATAACTGTTTACATATTATTATTAAATAGGAATTAAATAAATATTTCTTGAAATTAAACGAAAAAATAAATGAAAGTTTTGGTGCTAACTAAACACAAGGAAAGTTATAAGACGAAAATTAAGTGAATATATATTTAAAAAATATAATTGATGGACTTTATTAAATATTTAACAAAAATTTTTGTTATGGAAAATATAAGAAAATGCAATAAAAAAAGTAATAAAAAAAATATTTAAAAAAAATTAAAATTTTTAAAAATATTATTTTTTTAATTGAATTTCTTATATTGATTATTAAAAAAAATTTAATTAATAAATTAAATTAAAAAATTTTAACTAATAATTTTTTTTTTAATTAAAAATTTTTTTTTTTAATTTAAAATTTTGTTTAAATATTTTTTATTAAAACTAAAAAAAATAAAAGTTTTTTTATTAACATATGTTATAATTAATTATTAAATTAAATTTTCTAGAAAAAAAATAATAAAACAAGAATTTTATATGATTTGAATTGGAAAAAAATATCAGTTGACGAATAAAGTTTTCCGTTTTATACTAAAAAATTGTGCCTTAATACGTTCTACTTAAAAATATTTCCTACAAACATTAGAGTAAAAGGATTACTTCGATGCAGCAGCAACTAAATTTTGCCTTCAAAGCAGACGTGCCACTACGGAAAATTACTTTTGCTTCAAAGCACTTTTGCCTGGCCACCTTTTCTAAGCGCCTTTCGGCATTTCCGCTCTTTGCATTCCTGACATTTTCTTATAACATAACCTTTTATGTTTACCTGCAACTCTTAACTATCACTCAACCTTGCGCGCTCCCGCCAGCTCTGCCCTACCACCTAAGCATTTGCACATATTTCAGGTGTATGTGTCTGAGCGCTGTGCAAATGCCAATCTAAACAAACAATTTCAGTGAGTCTTTGATATTTCACGCACACACAGAAATACACACTTGCTTCCGTCAACTATTCAGGAGCCCGAAAACTAAGTACCACGCTTGAGCGTCACACACACATCACACATTTATAGAGCACAGTGTAGCAACGCGCTACACTTTATTTGCGTCAATTGCTTCCACACTAACGCGTCTGCCGGTGGCACAGTTGACTGCACTTGTGTGCGTTTGGGTACGTGCAACAAATCAAAGGCGGGCATGACAGCTAAGAAAAGAAGAGAGTCGAAAGACGAAGAGAAGCTGACAATAAAATAAGAGCCAATAAAAATTGCGGCAATGCCGCCTCCAAAAAGCACCGACAGCAAGTAGTCAACAACAACAGCAACAATAACAATGAAAAAGGAAAATATGTGCGCGCTGTCGACTGTCAGTGCACCTGTAAGGCAGCAGCGGCGACAGCAACAACTAGCTGACTTGTTGTTTGCTGCAGTTGCTTAGCGCGCCCTTTACTTCAGCGGCGCGCCGCCTTGCTCCACAGCACAACGCAGCAACTCTCCGGTGGCCTGTTTGTGCATACATTAAGGCGCATTGCCGTTGTGCGAGTGTTTTTAGGTGGCACAACAACAATGCCGCTGTTATTATTGTTGCATTTGGCTTATTGCCCGCCTTTGTTATGTCTTGTTTGTGCAAACAACATGCGCAAAGCCTCAACGATCTCTGCTAGACTAGCGAGCGCGGTGCTGGCTGCTTTGCATGCCAGAGCGTATGCCCGGGTATGGAATGTCCTGCCGCCTCTTGTCGCCACCACCACCAGCAGCAGCAGGCATCACCAAGCGGTGCGACTGTCTCAATTAAAGCACTTGAGTGCATCCTTTGCAGTGTCGCGCGCCAGCACAATTGCTGTCTCTGTGTGCGCCCACCTGCCTGCCAAGGCGGTGCGCCGCGCTGCCAAGTTGCCAAGCTGGCAGTTAGCCGATACAGCTCACCGCTTCTGGCGGCGCGCTGACATTTTTCCTAGATTTTCTAGCATTTCCAACTTGATATTTTATTTCATTTCGTTTTTGTTTTTTCTGCTTGCCTCTTAATTTGAATATTTGCTTGGGTAAGCCTTCTCAATAATTTATTTATGTAAATTGAGGCAATAAAATTTGCAATCGACGGTGCAGACGGACGTACACTTATGCAAGTTGCAGGTATTGCCTGCCAGCCTGCTGCAGTGTCAAATTGTTGTTGATTTGTGGCATGCGAGTGTGTGTGTGTGTTTGTGCTTGCGTGAGATGAAAAGCGCAATCAGCCACTTAGCTGGCCAATGCAATTGTTTGTTGTTGCTGTTTTTTCTTCTAAATGCTGCCTTGGCAAGAATTGTGCTGCCACATTTTTGCATTTTCGTTGCGTACGTTTTGATTTAGTTTACGTGTGTGTCAGCGTTTTATGGCATGCGCTCGGTGGGAGCCCATTTTATTATTTATTATAAGCACTTTTATTAAGTTATAAAAATAAATGTCCTCGTTCGTTGTTGGCATTGAGTTGACAGTTGTTTTCAAGTAACGACTTCGCTTGTCTGCAGTGGAGTTTATGCGTTAAAAATAAAGTTTTCTTGATTGGCAAATATGATTTATGGGTTTTGACTAAGTGCGGTTTGCTTTTTATGTTGATTTATATTAACAAAGTTTTGAATTGAAAAATTTGCAATTTAAATTTATGTATTAAAAAACTTTTCGATTACTTGAAAACTATCTTTGTTTTTTACGTCATATACCTAGTGTAGTTCAATTTATCTTTTATAGATTTCGAACTTTATTTGCTCGAAAAAATTTAAGCCAAATATTTAACGGTACAAATTTTATATAATTTTATATGCCACTAATTTTATATACATCTTCTTCTACATAGCATCAGTTAAAATATAATTTTTTTTTTCATAAAAAAATCCGTAAATATTCCAAAAAGTTAAATATTCTTATGTACTATATTTCATTTATAATAAAATCTGAATAGTAAATTCAAGTTCAATTTTCGAAAATCGAAATAAAAAGTTTTAATCAAATGTTAATTTAATTTTTGAAACTCGAGATTCGAAATGCAAATGTTAATTTAAATTTCGAAATTCGAAATCTAAACTCAAAAATAAATTTTCGAAATCTAAATTTGAATTTAAAATTTTTAAACAAATTCCAATTATATTTTCTTACTATAAATAATAAATTCAGATATCACTTTCGAAATTCGAAATAAAAAATTTTAATTTCGAAATTCGAAAAACCAAATGTAAATTTAATATTTGAAATTCGAAATGCAAATGTTTATTTAAATTTCGAAATTCGTAATCCAAATTCGAAAATAAATTTTCGAAATCTAAATTTGAAACTGAAATTTATGAATAAAATTACAATTTTATTTTCTTACTATAAAATTTAATTTTTACACAGAACAGCGTAAATTAAGTTTGTCACGAAGTTTGTAACACGCAGAAGGAAACGTCAGAGATCCTAAAAAGTATATCTACAGTCATATGGGTATACATATTTGTCTTTATATATACGGGAATTGGGCCACAATTTTTGAGTTATGGATTTGAAATTTTGTACACCACAGAAACGTATATATCGAACTCGTATAGCATATATCTCAGATGAAAGCTGACCAATCCAAATCAAGTCCTTGTCCAAATTTTCAACTTATTTACATATATATCCGAGTTTATTATTCCTTTTTCATATATTTATGTTTCGGCTTTTCTATTCGCTATAAGAGCACAACAATACACACGTACATAGCACATATTGATATCTTTGTACCAGATCAAAGCTCAATAAAAGCAATACTTCCAACCTCCTCAACAATACAAATCTTACGCTGCAAAGAGAGTTCCAAATTCTTTTAGAAGCACCGCCATTCTATGAACTTTCGCTTGCCTTCGGTTACACTGCGTACTGACCTAATGCTGAGATGTTTATCGCGCTAGCGAACTATTCAATTGCTTTTATTATTATTTATAGGCCAGCGTGCTGATTCTGCCACAACGCCTTCGTGCAATATAATACATTTAATATGTATGTGTGTGACAATGAAAGGCAATGAAGTAAACACGATGTGGAGCACTCGCTGTTATCATAAATTATGCGTGAATTTATTTCAAGAAATAAATAATTAAGAAAAGAATAGTGTGCTCTTGACTTTTTCTCCACCATAGCAAAGAAATGCTTTTAGCGCATAAATTCGCATATAACTATATGCTTTGACAACAAAAGTATACAATATCGCAAATGCAACAACAATGAAGAGCGCAGAATAGCAGAAAAATCAGTTCAATTAACTCGTGCGCACGCGCGGAGGCACGCAGCCACAGACAACAGCCAATTGAATGGCAGCAGTTGTTGTTGTTAACGCTTACACAGCTCGCTGGTGATGTGCGTGTATGTATGTTGCGCAGAATCATGTCGAATTTTGAGCAAAGCAGGGCAGCGCTTGCGCACTACACGCTTTTGACAGTTCCAGCGCTGTGCTGTTGTTGGTTGATTTTGCTTTTGTTGTTGCTGTATTGTGTTTCACAAATGTGTGATAATTTGTTATTTTATTATTATACTTTATTATTGTTGTAGGCGTTGTTTTTGTTTTCGACAAGAGTTACTGACACTCAAGTGACCCAAATATCGTGTTTCTTTTGATGTCTGCCTTTGCGTGACAGGTTCTGAGTACTTTATATTCATTACCACGCTTTGGCACTCTCAAATTAACTTAAATTACCTAGAAATAAAACTCAAAAATCCGTTAAATAGGTAATTTAGACGCGGTTTTGGTTTTGCTTTTAAATGTTATTGATTCAAATTAGTGGTAAATACCAATAAGGTATATACGTATATTGAAATAGATCAACTGGAAAATATTTTAGGTAGGAATTCAAAATTAAAAGTTTTCCAAATTCGCGATATACATACAATAACATTTAAAAAACTATAAATGTGCAATTAGATTATCAAAATTGAAAACTTAAAGGCTAAATTTGATTTTCGAAGTCGAATTTCGAACAGGAAATCGAGTTTCGAACAGAAAATCGAATTTCGAAAATAATGTTTCCAAATTTTTTGCGCGAAAAATGAAGTGAAACATTAAATTTTAAATTCGTTTCACACAAATTCGAAAGTGAGCACAAATTTTCGATACTTCGTTTCTTTAAGTATCAATTTTTCAAATTATTTCATTCGAATTTAAAGTGAAATATTAAATTTTAAATTCATATCACACAAATTCGAAATTGGGAAAAAACTTTCGATATTCGATCCGATTCCTTAAATATAAATATAAATTTTTCAACATTTTTAATTCGAAACTCGGAATAAATTTCCCGATTTAAAATTTAAAGATAATTTTAAATAAATAAATATGAATAGTAAATTAAGCTATAGTTTTCGAAATTTGAAAAAAAATTTTAATTAAATTTTTATTTTCGAAACAACAAATGTTAATTTAATTTTTAAATTCGAAATGCAAATTTTGATTTAATTTTCGAAATTCGTAATCAAAATTTGAAATTAATTTTTCGAAATTCAAAATTTAAATTTGAAAATAAATTTTTCGGAATTTAAAATCTAATTTTGAAATTAAAATTTTAAAACAATATTCCAAATTTATTTTCGAAATTCGTTGTCCAAATTCAAAAACAAAATTTCGAAATTCAAAATCTTATTTTGAAACTAAAATTTGTAACTAAAATTTAAATTTTATTTTTGTAATTCGAAACCCAAATTATATTTTCTCTTTCGAAATTCGAAACTCATATTAAACTCGGAAAAAAAATTTCAAAACCAAGCTTAAAAATCCGAACTCTGTTTTTCTAAATTGTATACCTGTAAAGTTAAATTCCAAATAACAAATACGAGGATCAAAAATGCGGTATCAAAGCTAATATAATCCGGGTTTTAACACAAAATATTTTATTAATTATTTCGTCTGAAATAACCAGAATTCACTTTCTGTCACCGAAAGTTAGGTAAATCCCCAAATTTGTCACTGTTTTTCGAAAGAAAGTAAATTGATAAATCATTTTTCGGCAGTTAAGTCTTTCGAAGCTGCAAGTAACCTAATTTTGCAAAATAAATCATAAGTGTAACTTTGAATTAGGCGCGACCAAACCCAAATAAGGCCTTGAGAATCTGTCAGACAAGTCTTGTAACAGACTGACTTCCTTAAGTGGAAGCGGAAGAAAGTGTTGCCACCCACAATCGCGCGGCGGCAAACAGCCAACACCACCTGACAGCAAGACTTTCGCTTGTTTAACAAGAATACTTTTATTATATTTACCTTATATTCATTGCCGCTTTGCTGCTGTTACATGCGAGTATATGCGCTAAATATGACTGCCCAAGCAATTAGCAGCGTTAAGAAAAACAACACAGACGTAAATCGATGTCAAAAAGCGCAGCTGGCAAAGAATTGGAGGAGATTAATGTGCCGCGTCGTGCCGCGCCGCACTGACGCCGACGCCGCGTGGTCTGTTGGTGTACGCTAACGCGTTGACACAATAAAAGCGTAAAATCAGACCACCGACGCGCAGAATAGTGTGACTCAATGCGCGACAGCTGTCGTTGGACGCAATGAACTCGCCATTGACAAGTTGCGTTGACGGTTGAGGGGGCAACTAGCCAACGGTTTATCGACATATCGCCTTAGAATCGGCACAGCAGCGAAATTTTCACTTGTTTGCAGAAAAGCAATTTCTCCCGACCATATATGGATATTGTGTACGCGGCGCGGTAAGGCGCCGACCAAAGCCTGTCAACTTGTTGGCTGCGACTGACAAATATAAAGTGTGCTTTTTTGCTCGTTTTGGCCTTTGTTCTTGCAGTTGTTGTGCCAACGTAGTTAGAGCACAATTATACGCGTCACAATTGGCTGCGGGAGAGAGAGCGGGGAGAAATTGCGCCGCACAAAAACCGCTTCGAAACGCGTTCAGCAGACGCGCTTCCCATTTGCTTGCTTGCAACAAAAGTCGCCATTGATGAAGTTCTATTGTGCAGCGCCAATGGCTATTGTTCTTTGCCAACTGTATTGTAGCGCTCACCAAGAAATGACAGAATTGGTTGCAAACAAAAAATTCGTTATATATGTGCATGTTATTGGCAAAGCGCTGTGCTGCGGAAGAAAGTGTCAAAGCGCATGGAGCCTGAAAGAAAAAGTTGTACGCGGCCGTGGCGGTGGCGGCGGTGTTAGCAGCTTTTCCTGCATAGTTGTGATTTATGTGACAGTCGTCGTACTGAAAGTACACAACGGCCGCAGTTTGCTCCAGCGCGCACGGCCTCAGATGGTCAATGAGGCCAAGAACCATACCGCGACGCAGCCGCTGGGCTCTGTTGTACAACAGCTTCCGTGATGTTGCTACTCACATACGCGCTTAGCGTACACATGTACCTAATACGCGGTATAAAATCGAATTTGCTTTAGAAATAGAGTTTTGCGTCTGGCAAAAGTTGAACGCTTGCGCTTTTTGCTACTCAAAAGCATTTGCATGTCTATTTGCTTTTTTGCTTTGCGTATGCCGTGAGCTGTGGCGCCTCGCGGGCATTTGTTGTGTTTTGTGTGTCAAACACATCGGAATTAGGTATGCTTATGTGACATACTGCACCGGATTTGTGTGCTTGGAGCTGAGAGTAGAGTTGGAGCGAGACGTTGTAATGTGTTCATATCTTCGAACTAAATTTCGAAAATTCCAAATGTTTTATTAAAGTTTCTTGAAATTCAAAATTTGAAGTAGTCGATGATTTTCTTCGCTTTTATAAAGTGTAAAAGTATTAAAAAAAAGTTAATAACAAAAAATATTTTTTTATTTAATCTAAAAAATTATTTAATTTAAAAAATT
Organism: Bactrocera zonata; assembly: GCA_037783105.1. NCBI lineage: Eukaryota > Metazoa > Arthropoda > Insecta > Diptera > Tephritidae > Bactrocera > Bactrocera zonata. The sequence continues at coordinate 75,681 of JBAWJQ010004011.1, forward strand.
ATTTTATTGTTATTATTTTTTATTTAATTCTTTTGCATTTTTTATAGACGGAGAGAATCACCGGCTATTTCAAATTTGAATTTAACAAAAAAATTGAAAATTTTTATGTGAAAAATTTAAAACGAAAAATATTTTTTTATTTAATTTAAAAAAATATATATTTTAAAAAGAAATATTTTGAGAATTAAATAAAAAATTTCAGAAGCCTACAAAAAAATATATTTAATATTTTTTTAAATTAGTTAAAAAAAAATATGTTTCGTTTTTCATAAAAAATTCTCAATATTTTATGTTACAAATCTGCTTCTACTTATGAAACACCTAAATGATTAGTAACTGTATTCGATTATTTTATCAAATCTCTAATAATCGTGTTGTAAAGTGACGAATCGAACACGGTTTGAGCAAATAAAAAGAAGACCACTTATACAAATTTAATTATAAAATGGAAAATATAAAAAAAAACATTAAAAACGTAAAAAAAATATAAATAAATGTCAAATTTCGATAAAAAAAAATTAAAAATAAAAATGAATTAATAAATGAAAAAAAAAATAATTGAACGTAAAAAAAAATAAATAAATTTCAGATATCGATAGAAAAATTAAAAATAAAATTGAATTAATAAATTAAAAAAATTAATTGAAAAAAATGTATTAAAAAACTAAAAAAAATTTAATTGAAAAAAATGTTAAGTAAAAAAAGAGAATTAAAAAAAATTGAATAAAGAAAAAATAAAATTGAATTGATTTTTTAATTTTAATTTTAAAAAGTTAAAAAAAAAATATATTCTAGGAGTAATGTGTTTTACTTACTTAATCTTAAATAACGCATGTGCTAGGTAAAATGTAAAGTATTAAGACCAACCTGAAAATAAAAAAAATAGAAAATTATCAATTATGCCATATATTAAAAACATACAAAATCATAGTATGAAAATTTATTAAAAAAAATTGTTAAAAAGCTTATTCGCGCTCTTAGTACAATAGCAGACACTCAAAATGTACTCCAACATTCAAAAGGTCCCACATAAGCAACTACAAATAATAACTTTAAGGCTATTATGCTGTAAAAACCTTCCGAAAAGCATCAATGAAGATCGCTAATGAAGTACACGATCAGTAATTGCGCCTTGTCTAATTGTCAAAGCCTATTGAGCGGTACCATAAAACTATAAATAAGTAGCTAATAAACAAAACGACATATATTTAAACATTTATGTGAAAAAATAATGCACATGACCATCACGCCGCCACTCAATAGCACAAAGTGATGACAATGACGATCGGTGTTCAATGAGCGCGCCGCTGTTAACAGCCGTCGAATGAGCATTAGCATTGCCATGTGAAATCATAAAAAACAGAAACTGCTGTGACGATCGCGATAACAGTAATCACGATCAGTGAATTAGCGCCGAAAGGCATTTAAATTTTGAATGAAGTGAGTGAGGAGACAGCTTAAGTTATCAAGCGCCTACAAGTAAAACTAACGCCTATTTTAGATACGTAAATATTGATTAAATTATAGATTCATAATTTATTGTGCATAAAATGTGATTTTGCATTTAAGTTTTTTGAGTGAAGTGTTGATTGGCTGCATTGCCTTCGTGTCGATAAAACGACAGTTTACTATATTAATATTTTTTAAGTGGTAACTGCAAGGTATATGTACATATATAAATATATTTAAAATATTTACGGGCTATTCAGTCTTTTTTTTGTTTTGATGACTCTTTGGAGAAAAACATAAAGATCTCAGTTTAAGGGCAACGATCTATCATCGAGTACTCGGCAAGTGCTCGCATAGCTTCCGCATATATTCTAGCGCTGTCCAGTTATATTTTGATAGCTATTAATATTTTTATATTCGCATTTCTTATATGTCATTTGCATAAACTATAAGTTTTTCGTTTTTTGTTTTGTTTATTAATCCTCACCCTTGTCGAAAAAATTTAGTTTTACGCCTTACAAATAAAACGTGTTCGTTTCGTTTATTGATTTTATCGGTTTCGGCAATTTAACGCTATCTCCATAATTAAATTATTTCAAAAGCCTAAAAATAAAATGTTTTCATCGCATTTCAGCGACGCGTCAGCTCAGCTGTGAATTAGGTGAGTCAGTTGGTCACTATTTCAAGTGCTGGTTTTTCTGGTTTTATTTGCATAGTTATTGACTGAATTATTTGTTTTCATTCAGTTTTTTTTCTTGCTGCGTATATTGGCAAACAGCCGGAAAATAAGTCGGTGAAACCACTTGAGTTGATTCGCTGGAGATATTCAAGCATTTCTTTTGCACATTTTTCATTTTTCAAAAGCTCTGGACTAAAATTTATTTTGTAAAAGTTGCAGAAATTTCGCAAAGAAAATATTGCGCAAAGCACTTGAGATGGTATTTTGAAGTGTGGCGTTTCGAAAAATTTTACCGATAGGAGAATACATTATTAAAAATTTATTTGCAGATTTTGTGGTAAAAGCAAGTTGGTTTAATGTGGCAATATGTTGAGATTTGAAAAAGACTTACAGTAATTGTTACGGTTGATTTAATTTGTTTTCGGTTAGTGAGATAAGCTAAACCTTTTTTCCATTTTGGAATGCTTCTGTGAGAGATAATAGTTAAAAAAAAAAAAACAAATTAAAAAAAAATCAAAACTTATACACTTTGATAAAAAAGCACCCGAAAATTGTATCTTAATTCCCCTATTTTGAAATGATACTGGTAAAGCTGTCTTTAATGACTAAGTTCAAATATGAGCGCGATCTGTCAACCAGTTTATTTACAGCAGCTGCTTAAGTCGGTACATCTCAGTAGTGCATTGCGATTATTACAAGGGATAAAAACATCGAACAATGAATTTATCTAAAGTTTTGTATTTTTAACCAAATTTCGTGTGCGGATATCTTTGAAAATATTCGAAAAGTCTTACGAAAATTCAGTTTTATTAAAAACACAAGCCTACGAGTGGTACAAAAGCCTTCAAAGTCGGTCGAGAAATCGTTGAAGACCGTTGAACTTGTTCTGGACGATCTTCGACCTCTTCAATTGATGAAAAGTATTAAAAAAGTGAATGATATAGTGCTTGAAAATCGTCAGGTAAAATGAGAGATAGCAAGAGAGCTCAACATCTTTCTCAAGTCAGTTCGAATGATTTTGTTGAATATTTTGGATATGAAACGCGTACTTGCTCCACTCTTACCGATAAAGCTGAATTTTTTTCTAAAAGACTATCGTGAATAGGTCCCTTTGAACATGCTTGGTCGTGCGAATTCTTATACCACGTGCATGGAGAGCATTATAACTGCCAGTGAGACATGGGTTTATGAGTTTGACATGCAATCAAGCCAACAATCATTGGAATGGAGGTGAAAAAGGAGCCAAAGCCGCTTAAAAATCTAGGTGATACCCATTGTTTTTTCCGATCTTAGTGGTTTGGTACATCATGAGTTTATTTCGTAGAGACAGACGGTCAATAAAAAGTTCTCTTTGACCGAATTGAGGCTTTTGCATTTGCGATGTCTTTCGAAAACGGCCTGAATTATGGAAGAACAATTTATGGACTTTACACGATGATAACGCGTCACCGCATCGAGCCACGATTGCGACTGAATTTACAGCCTATAACGCAATGAATACCACCGATTAATTGCCGTATTCACAAGAGTCGGCTCCGTGTGATTTTTTCTAGTTCCCCAAACTGAAATTACCGGCTCCGTGGAATTCTTTTTCAGTAAGAAGCGGAAAGCCATTACAAAAAGTCCTTATGTGTAAAGTGTTTCGAGAACTGGAAAAGTCGTTGCCATAAGTGTATTACAGCTTGTGGGGACTTTTTTGAAGACAACAAAGTAAAAATTGATGAATAACTAAATATTTTGCGTTTTATTTACTTATTATTTCCATTATATATTTATATAAATTTTATTTTAATTCAAAATTCAATAATTTACTGAATTATGCAATTATTTTAATTTTGTTTAGATTTTTTTTCAGTGTGTTATTTACGTTTCTTAAATACAATTTATTTAATGAAATTTTTTTGGGATTATTATAATTTCATTGTATTGAAAAATACAATTTTTTAATTCGAATTATTACTAATGTATTTAAATTAAGGTATTATATTCGAAAAATATATATGTTCGAATTATATTTTATAATTTTCCGTATTTATATTAATTACAATATATTGTCCGCCACAACACCACTGTTGTATACAATGCTTCAATAATACCGCTAATTATCAGCACAAACATACAACAAACATTTTCTCAAAATTACGTCTTTGCTATTTTTAGTAACAATATAGCAATTATAAGAAGAACAACGCCAATGTTCATGTCAACAACTGATTCTTAACGCTAAATCTTATTTTATTACGAAATTAAGAAATCATTCGCCAGATTATACAATGTTGTTTGTTTTCTAACAAAATAATAACAAAAATTATACAGAAATACAGGTGTTAAACAAATCTTTTAATTTTTCGCCGCTTCAAACGAAGAAGACTGCCGTTCAACGTGATTCATTCAGCTTTGAGAAATTCTGCGCTCACCAGCAAGAGCAGGCAGATTCAGCAACAGAAATAGAATAAAGTAGAAAACAATTTCCATAGCATGCGGACATTAATTATGCAATAAATTTGAGCAGCTAACTGTCTTTGGACAGCAAAAGAGTTGCTAGAGATAATGAGCAGAATTTGAAAAGTCGCAATAAAATATAGAAAAATAACGGTGTAAGGGTAAAAGCAACATCAGCTTTTAAAAATAAACGCCAAACTCAGCAAACAGAAATGTAAAAGTTAGCAGCTTGACTAACTAATTAAATAGTATGTATTTGAGTGTGTGTGTGCGGATTTTAGAATGGCATAATTACAGGTTGGCAGCAGAAGAAATTAAATGCTAATATGCGGACAAAGAAAAAAAGCAGCGCAAACAAAGCAAAACATATGCAAACGAGTGGAGAAAGATGTTTGAAACTGTAAAAAAATCGCAGCAGCAGTTAAACACACTTGTAAATGGTGCTTTGTGGCACAGAAAAAAAGTGGAATTTCCAAAATTAATTGTTTCATCTTTTAACTTTGCTGCTTGCTGGCAGTCACCGTTTTTTGAATGTTTTTTCTTTTTTATTTTTTATCTTTTATTCTATGCTGCTGCTGCTGTTTTTAAAGCAATTTGTTACCCAAATATTGGCAATGAGTTTGAGTATGCGAAAAAGTTGGTTGCTTCAACAAATGTCTGCGGGCAATTTGAAATTCTGTAAAAGCTATTTATTGAATTTAAAGTAAATTATAATAAATTAGCGTAATTATATACACATGCACCTGAATCGTACACACACACACACACACACGCAGCAAGCAGTGCAAACGAAGAAGAAAAAGTGGACTTCCCAAAGCGATTAATTACTCAAAAGCAACCCAGTGAGCAAAAAGCTTATACTTATGGTTATTTTAGAGTAGATTAAAGTAAAGTGTTATGGAAACTCAGAAAACGGTACTTAAGAAAATGAAAACATAATAAAAAATAAAATTTCAATCGTTTTGGCTTACTGGGTGACTTTCTATAAATTGATGTCACACAGCACAGCAAAGATCGCACTTATTTTTGTTGCTTTTAGTGCTCGCTTATTACTATATTTCAATTTATACTCGTTTCTCGGCATTATCTTGTGTGTGAAATTTCTTTAAAAAAATTCGCAAAAATATAATTGGCAACACCAATTTCCTGTTGCATTTAACGTTGTGCCAAATCATTGCTAATGAACTTTAAGTGTGAGCAAAATTAAGTTTTTTTAAGTAAAGAAACCAAAATTTTGGACAAGTACTTCGGAAGTCATCAGTAAGAAGAAAAGAGATTTGAAGAGAAATGTGCAAAAATTGTAAAAATAAAAGAAAAATAATAATAAAAGAGACGACTAATAAGAAGCAGACCGGTCAATAGTTTGTTTTACTAAACACGTGTAAAAAATAAAATAATTATGAGGTATTTGATAAAGGATTGAGATAAGTTTACGATATTTGGTAAAAAATTAATGTAGGTAAAATTGAAACTAAATTAAAAAAAATTAAAATTTGAAAAAAATCAGCATAAAAACTATAATAAATTTTAATGAATATAAATAAAAAATAAAATAAAAATTTAAAATTAAATTAAATTATTAATTACTATAAATTAAATTAAATTATAATTTACTAAAAATAAAATTTTAATTAAAATTAAATTAAACCAAAATTTAAAAATTAAATTATATAAACTAAAATTATAAAAAAATGTAACTTAATTAAAGTTATATATAAAATTGAGATTTTAAATAAAATTGAAATTTTATAAAACTAAAATTTTGGTTTAATTTAATTTTAATTTAATTTATTTTAATTTAATTCCATTTTTATTTTTATTGAATTCAAGAAACTATATAAATTAAAATTATAATAAAAAAATTTTAGTTAATTAAACATATATACAATTAAGATTTTAATTAAAATTAATAATCTTACATATGTATATGTTAAACTAAAAATTAATTTCCAAAGGCCACATAATTCAAATTTAAAACGGGAAAATCCCCCAAAAATATTGAGCGAAACGAATTTACCCATATTATTTGAATAAAAAATGTCAAGGAAGCGTCAACAACGCCTAACGCACGTTATGCTGGCGTCAACCTGTCAGCCGCCTCGGCAAATACAGTTATCAACCAACAATAAAATGTCAAAAATGCAACCTTGTCTGCGAGCAGAGAAATGAAATACAGACTAAAGTTGAAAAATCGCAAGCACGCCCAATTGCACAATAAGCCGCTTAGTAATCGCGTACAGTCATCGCCAGCACAATAGCGCCGATGGTCAAGTCGTTAAAAGACACGCCAGCACAATGACAACAAAAATACCACACAACTATAAAGACGCAAAATAAATATTTGCTGATTTAAATGTTCAATGATGAACCGTTACTGCGCACAGCTGCGCCTATTTGAAATTTCAATGTCCACCACAACAGCAGCACAAACTGTGGGCGCAGCTGAGCGCACTTCGAATAAAAAATGCTTTTAATTATTTACTCCAACTAACTACTGTGATGTGCCGCAATACATGCAATGGAAATATTTAAATTTGTAAATGAAAAAACAGCATCATGTTGTGCGCAAATTTACTGAGTAATGCTAGGTACTCTGTCAGTCATGCTTCTGTAGTTGTTAACTCAAATTATTAACGTTTTTACAAGAAGGTTTTTAGCTATGGCATTTAATAAAGTCAACCTGCTGGCGTTGATTGTTTAGACTTTGAAAAATCTGTGGCGCGTGTGACTATAAAAAAGTTAACGTTTAGCGACCACGAGGCGCAGCTTTTGGTGTGACTGGGCGTATGAGTAACTTTTGCTGTTATATTGTTTTGCTTTTGATGGCTATGGTAACTTTAGTTTTTGGAACTTATGTCGTATTTGTATGGTTGGAACCATGCAATTTCTAGTAGTATAGTTATTATAGAGAAAGCACAAAGGATTGGATTGAAGAAATATGTTCAACACATTTTTTTTATTTGCCATCTTTTGAAGAAAAGCCTACAGGAAAAATAGGTTCTCGGCTTCTTTCAATTTATAATGAAATAATTAATTTTTATTATTATTTTTTTTTTTATCAACTAGATACTATTTTTTTCATTTCATAAATATTTTTCGTTAAGTTATAATTATTTTCTTTTTTTAATTTTTTAATAGAAAATATTTTTATTATCAAATAATAACTTAATCAATTTTTTAATAATAATGTATTAGAAGTCTCAAATAGCTTTTATTACTATTATAAATTTTTTGTATCAACTAAATACAATTTTTTTATTTCATAAATATTTTTCATTAAATTATTATTATATTTAATACTTTAAAATACTTGTTATTTTAAAGGTTTTTTTTATTAATTATTATTTTTTTTTTATTTTTAAAAATGGTTTTTAAATATTTTAGTTTTCAAACATCTCATATTTCTAATATTTTTTAAATTAAAATTTTTTTTTATTTCATTATTTTTTTTTAATTTTCCTTTAGAAATATATTTTCATATATGTATAATGTTTTTTATTAGTTTAAGTTTATCATAAGGCTCAAAAAAACTCTATATATAAAATTTTTAAAAGAAACAAAAATTTTATTTTTTTATGTTTACGTCATTAAGTGTTATTTCTTGGTAAAATCTTACTTATAGACAATTTTTAGAACAGTAAATTATCTACAAAACTGTAAGTTTTGCAATTTATATTTTTTTCCTTGAGAGGACCTAACCTTAAAGAGTTCAATGTACAAAGCAAAAAAAATTTCGACTTTTTCTTTACCCACCCTAATGCTTACGCTTTCGCAATTTTTCTTACTTTCCAATTGGTATGACAGCTTAATAGCCAGTTCCGGTTAGTAATAAAAGCATTTCCGCACCCTTAAAGCATATTTGCTGCCAGGTTTTTTTATAGTGCCCCAAAGGTCATATATGTACATAAATATATTTATTTAGAGCCAAGCATAGCTGTCTACTGCGACACATCAAACGTTCTTTTTTACGAACTATAAATTTTCAACCAAAAGCAGTGAAAATCTGCGCTACTCCACAACTTAAATTGAAGCTTCAATTTTCCGCATTCCAACCACTCATGGCAGATACAATTTTATACGACTTGTCGCCGGTGGCTTTTCACTTTTACGCGTAGACTTTTACTACAATGGGTAAGCGCCAAAAAAAAAATTTAAAAAAAAATATATAAAAAAATATCAAAAAAAAAATTAAATATAAAAAAATAGGAAAATCCTAACAATGACTAAAGTAAAACCGGAAACGTTGCCAAAAAAAGCTCACACACATATGTATGTATATATTTGATATTTTATTTGCGTTGTACCTCTATATTAGTATACTACAATACATATGTCCTTGCATATATATGTATATATATTCAGACGGCACAACAAGTGCCAGCTGAGGCTGCAAATGTCTTCTTCATGTTATTCAAATTTTTACTTCCTTTTATTTTATTTTTATGCCTTCACCACACTGTGGCAACACTGCATTGCGGCGACGGCAAACAGAACGTGCCTTACGCACGTCGCCTATGGCATTGAAACGGCTGTGCATGTCCTGTCTGATGCATGAGCAAGTAAATGCTATAAATATATAAGTGTATAAACACACACATACATATTTATATACATACATATATATATATGTATGTGTATATATGAGTTTGTTTGCCAGAATCTGTGTATCGTAAGAAACCGAAAACTTTTAAGCGGAAGCTGGGCGTTTTGTCTGCTAAAGTTTACATATTTTTTGGCAACCTACAACGCACAGCTGTGTGCGTGTGTTTGTTTACTGGCATTGTTCCCTTCCAGCTTGCATTTATGTTTGTATACGAGTATGCCGGTCTGTGCCTTGACGCCCATCCGCCCAGCATTTTCTGGAGCAGACAGCGACTAGACGAAAATACAAGCAAATTGTGCGCCATCTCACATATATTTCGCGCACAACTACAACAAGTTACGAAATAAGTATGTATTATGTTTAAGGCTCGTTGTTTCACTTCCGCAAACGTAGTGAATTTTCTATTTTAAGTGATTTTTTATATTCTGTTGTGCCACGCATTGAAACAAAGGTTGAAGTGACTCCACACATACAAACTTTTGTACTTATGTATGTGTGTAAAAATGTTTAAGTGAAAGTTATGTTGTGGCAGTTGGGCAAAAATAAAGAACGGTTGAGACAAATTTTGGAAAATTATTGTAGGCAGAAAATAAAATGTATATGTGGTATATACAAATGTTCAAATTATATGTGGTATATATCGCACATAAGTGATGTTGCTACTTCAGTGATATATATGGTCATATGTATTTCTCTAGCATGAGATATTATGGGTGTTGTGGAAAGGGAAACCTCGAGGACTTTATGATGAACGTGGCGAGCTGAGTTGTGAACTAGTCCCTCAGCTTTTGCGATATCTGCCTGAAATTTTGTACACGAACTTTTTTCCCTAAGAAGCTGCTCATTTGTCGGAACCGCTAATATCGGACGACTGTAGCATGTAGCTGCCATATAAACTGAATAATGGAAATCAAGTATGTGCATGGAAAACTTTTTTATTTAACGAGATATCTTCACCAAATTTGGCACCAATTATAACCTAAGTCAGCGCCGCAATCTTTGAAGAAATTATTCAGATCAAGTCATTATAACATATAGCTGCCATACAAACTAAACAATCGAAATAAAGTCTATGTATGGAAAACTTTTTTATTTGTATAGATATTACCATAAAATTTGGCAAGCACTAGTGTTCAAAGCAACGTCACAATCTCTGAACGAATTATTCAGATCGGACTACTATAGAATATAGTTGCCATACAAACTGAACAATCGAAATGAAGTCCTTGTATGGAAAACTTTTTTATTTGACAAGATGTCGTGAGGAAATTCGGCATAGATTATTATTCAAGGCATTGGCAATAATCTCCGAAGATATTGTTCAGATCGGACCACTTTAGCATATAGCTGCCATACAAACTGACCGATTAAAATCAAGAAAAAGATTATTTTATACCATTTTTTGTTATAAAAAAATACAGCTGTAGAAGGGTATTATATCTTCAGTGCAACAGACGTGAACCATTTTTTTATTTTATTTTATTTTTTATTACTTTTTTAATTTTCATTATTATTTTTTTAATTCTATTATTATTATTTTTTTATAAGCAATTTAATTTTTTTTTAAATCTCCCTATATTGTTATATATTTTCTTCTCATAACACAAAATTTGTAGCACGAATTGACGTTTAAATTAGTATATCACACTGACAGCGCATATGCTTGCGGTAAGCTACTCTCCTAACAACTCGCAAGCTATTACAAGAGAATCCCTGCTGCAGAAACTCTCCAAAAAAGCCAGCACTCAATCAGCATCCGTCAAATTTTATATTGCAGACAGACAGACATTGACATTGCCAGAAGTGTCAGCATGACAGCGCATTTGCTTAAAATCTGAATTTTCATGACAAGCCTGCCGGTGATGGCGGGAGCAACACGCTGGCGCAAAGTTCCTTCCTCTGCCAACTAGACAAATGGCATATAAATCCTGTTCCACGCACGCACACACACACATGCATGCACGCGTACATGTATGGGTGTGTTTTTGCGGTTCAAGCTTTTTGCGAATTTTTTGCTTCATCTTTCTTGTTCGATTTTTTGGCATTTTGGCCATTTTTGCATAGTTCACCGGTTGTGGCACAGCTGTGTCATTCAATATTGCAAGTTGTGGAAAAAGTATTGTGCGCTTTTTTTCATTTAGCCTGCAGCTTTGAGGCTTTTGTGCTTACGTATATTCATTTTGCGCTATTTTTTATTATTATTGTTTTTGTTGTTTTTTTGTGTTTTGCACTTTCGGCTTGCCCATCAATAAATCTCGAAAAAGTGCGCAGACGACAAAGCAGCAAAGTTATAGTCATAAAAAATATTACTACGAAATCCTGCATGCAGTTAAGCGCTTTTTGGTGTCTGCGTGTGTGTGCATGTGTGGGTTTGCCGCATATAAATCACATATTTGTTGCCAACTTCGCTGCCATGTATAAGCCCTTGCAGCAAATGCCAATACATCTCCCCGCAGCCACTCATGGCTTATGATAAATATGCGAGTTGGCAACATTTCCACTTTTTGTTGTTGTTGTTGTTAGTTTTGTTTATCAAACAAACACATGCATGCTCGTACACATGTGAGTGAGTGCATAAAACGCCTTTGAGCGCAAACAATTTGTGCAAAATGTGCGCTGAATAAACTCAAACACCTGCTGCTGTTGCCGTTATTGCTTGTGAAATATCGCCCTCCCCCTCTTCTAAACATAAAAGACCAACTACATAAATATATGTATGTATAATATGTGTATGTGAGGATGCTGACTTTAGTTATGCCCTTCCTAATCGCTCACTCCCTCGTTTTTCATTGACTGCTTGTTTGATTTTGGCTGGTGGTCCCGTTACACACGACACATTGCTCTTCGATTTTTATTTTCGGTCGTTTGCATTCGAGATTCATTATACATTCTGGCATTTGAGTGTATGTGTGCGTGTGCTAACGGTCCTTTGTGACTTTATATTCTGCGTTGCAGAATAACGTCAGACTGATTTAAAACTGTAATGTTTCTACGAATTTATTGATGTGGTTGTAAGTTGACAGCTCTGATGTGGGCGTTAGGAAATTTTTAAGTAAGAAATTTGAGCGGAATTTTTGCTCAAAAATGGGTGAGGGAACTCAACTTAAAATAAATTAAAATTTTTAATTATTTTGAGGTCGGGAATTGTGGTGTAAGTCCTTTTTTGTTTCTTAATTAATAACATGTTTGGTTTTGAGTGGTTTCATGATTTCGAGTTTTTTTATGATTTTGATTTTGTTTACTCATTTTTACTAAAATTCATGTATACATAAAAGGTATTCAGTATTTATATGATTTTATATATAACTGAGTAATTATATAATTTTGAGATTTTAATATTAATTTTTAATGCATTCAGGTATTCATAAATATAATTAAGTGATTCTGTGATTTTATTTTAAATTGAGTGATTTCATGATTTTAAAACATATTCAATAAAATTTTCGTTCAAAAAATATTTAGTGGTATAGAAAAATTTAGCTCAAGTTTCTGAAAGACTCAATTCAATACTCACTCAATAAAATTTTCGCTCAAAAATATTGAGTGTAATAGAAAAATTTAGCTTAAATTGCAGAAAAATGAAATTTAAGTTAAAATACTCACTCAATAAAATTTACACTAAAAAATATTGAGTGTAATGGAAAAATAGAGTTCGAATTAAAGTTAATTTAAAATTCTTTGTCAAACTCAAAAAAATTTTCCCACTTTCATGTCAAATAAATTGAGTGTTATTTGAGTGCATTCTCAAAAGCAGCTCTTCTTATGGCTCATTAGTCACTTAAGTAAATTCCTTTCATTCGTGTATGTACAGAAGGCTTAGCCAAAAATCTTACTAACCTGTGTCAATGCTTAGTTTTAAGCGTCTTTTTTGGGTTGTGCCAAAAATATCACCTTTTTTGAGTATAAATAAATCTTTGGCTTACATTTCCTTTTTCATTTGTTTTGTAAGCTTTGTCCCACCTTTTTTCTAAACAAACTTCGCCAGACTCATTGAGGTTTTGTAAACTCTGCAACAGAATGGACCGAGTGTTATAGGTGCATGGCAAGTGGACAAGCGAAAGGGCGGCGGAAAGCTGTCTGAGCGGATGTCTCCGCTTGCTGCGTGCTTTATTTACCACACACTGTGAGCAGCAATGTATGTGTGTGTGTGTGTGTGGCACATGTGGCAGTAAAATGAAAATGTCATAAAATATGAACGAGTTGACTTTTGTTGTAAATGAACGGCAATACCGACACGACCGACCGAACACGGGCACCAGAAAAAAACGAGCAAGTGGAAGGAAAAAATCCCAAAAACAAGCGCATGTGAGTGGAAGGCAATGACTGTGTAGTGCCTCGGCGGCTTGTGGCAAAGACTGTGTCGCATAGAATTTTTAGATGAATTTTGTTTTGACACCTTTTGGTTTATTTTGAATTTCTAATGCAGAAAAACACATCGAAAGCATTGCACTAAGTGCTTGCAACACACATGCGAGTGTTGGCTAGCTGGCGGTCAGTAGTTGTAAATGTGAATATTCACACATACTACGGCATTGAGTGTAAGTGTCTAAGGCCAGCACTTAAGTCAAATTTATAAGCCTCATTGGGATGTGCGAAATGTAACAGTTGGCAACTTTCATAAATTTTCGCAATAAATATGCAAGAATTAAATTTTTACAATTGCAAGAAAGCTGGAAGGTAAATTTTCACGCGACCGCTTTTCCACCGCAAGCGCCGTGCCAAGAGCAACCTTCACCCATAAATTCTAATTAATACGAACACACTTACAAACACTCGATTGCGGGCCATAAACAAACACGCACGCACTTACACTCACACCAATACAACACCACAACCACACACTCACACTTGAATTTCAAAGAGCAACGCCAAAGAGAAATGCTATTCATAAATTAAGTGCCAAAACAAGCAAGGCAGCCAGTTAAAACAACAACAGCAACAACGACAACAACATCAGCAGCAAACTTGCAACTGGCATAGAAATGTTGGTTGTAGTACACAACTCAACGTGCCACATGGTTACATGGCGGCGGCGAATGCGGCCATGAACTCGAAGCGCGGCGCGGCAAGTGCACACAAGTGCCGCAGCAGCCGCAGCAAGAAAATAACAAAGCGCGATGAGTGCACCTAGCTGTTGTGCAGAGCAAAATGCAGTGGGCAAGGGGAGCACAGGTGCGGGGCACGCACGAAAAGGGCAGGCGAACGTGTGTAAGTCGAGAAAACGTGAAAACCGCGCATCAGGCAGCTGTAAAGAAGAGCCCTGCTGCTGTTAGCAGTGTAGCGTTCAACGCCATAAACCAACGCAGCCAGGTCACTGTAGCACATACACACACACACAGACACACTGCACCGGTGTGAGACGCCCATGGCCATGGCCGTGGCAGTGACAGCGGCCGCAAGCCAAATAAACAAAAAACGAAGCAGGCAAGCAACCCCAAACTTAAGCTTAAGCATAACGGAATCCCTGCAACAGGACAACGACTGGGGCAGTACTGGCTACTAACGTAGACAGTGGCGTTGTAAAAGGGCAGCTTGAGTTTTAAGCGTGAGCTGGCGCGAAATGCGCGCAGCTCCTTACTAGCAAAATACAGCTTGCGCGCGAAAGGGGAAAATAGAAACTTTACCCCACTTGGGTGGCGCACATTGCTCGCCTTTAATGCCCAGCTCAATGGCTCACTCACTCACTACCCTAGTCAGTAGCGTGCAACTCAGGCGCTTACATGCCTGCCAGTTAGCTTAAGTCGACGCGCACCGTACGTCCTCAGCCACTCACCCACATTAGTCGCTTCAGTGCGCGAGCAATATATCTGCAACTGTTTTATTTTAAATATTTGTAGCGTATCAACGCAATTAGTACAGTGTAAATTTGGTGCGCATTAACAGGGCTTAGCCGCTAGACACTACTCGAAGGGTGCTCTCTGAAATTGGCGCTAATAAATTGCCAACAATTGCTATTCAGTCTAGGGGAGTTGCGAGGTAAAAACACTTAAAAAAATGTAAAAATTAAAAAATTAAGTCAAATGGTGTTATAATAACTAGTTGTGTAACTAGTTGTAAAAGTAAAAATCGTAAATTTATTGGTTAATAAAATGAAAAGCATTCAAAAAAGTATGCAAAAATTAAAAATTTTTACGCAACTAGTGATTAAACTAGTTTGATAGTAAGCCACTTCCGTCACTAGTCGGCAATAAACAGTTGCAAAAATGCACGCTACACCGCAAAAATTCTTCGATTAAACTATTTGAATTCCTTGCAGGGCATGGCGTTACGCCTGAAGCACCACCACAGCTGCGAGCGCTTCGTAGCGCAATTCGTGCAACTTTACTGTTTACGCGATTTTATTTATTTATCATTCCTTGTTGAGTTGTCTTGTTTTGAAAATCTTTTTAAAAGCATTAAAAGCATTTTGTTCAGCATTTTATTTAAACGCCAATTTCATCGCACACTCGTGTGCATTCCGCTTACGTTCGAGTAGCGCCCTAAGTGCTGCCAGCCGCGCTAACTGTGCGGTGCCGCTGCCTCAATCGCTTAGCTGAATGAATTGCCGCTAAGTTGCCTGGCTCTTTGTATAAGTTTATAATATAGAGCGCGCCCGTGTGTATGTGTGTGTGAGGCTTATAGTTGCGGGTGTGTTGGCTGGCGCGCTGGTTGCGGCTGACTGCCACAGCATTTTTATGAATGAATGAAATAATAATGTGGTGTCGCTGGCAAATTACGAAATATGTGTTTGTTTTGCACGAGCAGGTACTTTTTTCTTGCTTTTACAAATTATTATTACACATTTCTTCTCTTTGATTTTATTGCACGGCATAACAGCGTTATCTCGCTTGGCTGTGTATGCGTGTGGTTTTCCTTTAGATTTTGCGGTTTTTTCCGGTTCTGTTAATGCATAAAGGGATGCACCAGATATCTGTACGAGTATGCGTGACTAAAAGTATTCTGCGAAATTCGTAAATTCTGCCAAGTGGGATTTGCCCGCAACGGTGAGAAATGTTTTCAATTGAGATATGGTTTTAATAAGAAAGTTGGCTGCTGTTAATGGGGAATTCACCTTGGATGGTATTTTGAAATTGTTTTTGAACCGTAAATATTATTGTTGGAGAAGATATTTAATTCTCAAAAATTTGAGGAATTCGGTAAAAATTCATTAAAAATCAAAGTATTATTTGCAGAAAAAATCGCATGAATATTTAACATTGTATAAAGCCTTAAAAATATATATTTGCGATATGTATCATTTATATTTAGATAAAAGTAGACTGAAAGTACTGAAAATAAGTTATTTCCAGCGTGATTGTATTATCTAGAAGGAATGTAAAACTGCTATTTTTGTAAAAAAAATAAACAAGTATAAAATTAATCCAAGAGAATGCGGTTGCTTTCACACACAAATGAATTAAACTTTTTTTAAACTATCTGCTTATAAACAAAAAGAATTAGAAAATAAATATTTAAGCGCTCAAAAATACTTATTTACTAATTGTTTTTTAGTTACCAAGCAGAAATTAAGAAAATTATAATTAAAAAAATTTTAATTAATTCAATTAAATTAAAATTGTAATTTTATGTAAATCGAATTAAGTTAAAATAAAAATTAAAAAAAATATTAAACAAAATTACAAATTATTCTAATTTAATTCAATATAAATAAAACTAATATGTAATAAATAAATTTAATTAAATTAATTAATTTTTTCAAATAAAATTATAAATTAATATACGAAATTTTTTAGGCACAATTTTTTTGGCTATATGGTAGATTTTAAAATATAATATTCAAAATAATCTGTAAAGCTGGAATATTTTTGTCATTGACGTGTTCGTATTACTTTGAAAGCTTTAATGATTTTTGAGAGCACTACCTACATATATATAATGCTTAAAATTTCTTAAAATTCTATAACATTGGGAATTTTCAAAGGCTGTTTTACCAAAAAAAAAAAAATGACCAATTAAAAAAAATAATAAAAAGATTTATCGAAAAAAGTTAACTTTCCAGTCAAATTCACTTAGTATAAAATCGATTTTCAATAATTTCAACAACAGTTATAATTTTGAATTACACTATTTTATTAATACTGATCAAAGCTTCTATATATGTACACATATCTTCTATTTACTTTTATCATAAAATTGAAATACTTTAAGAATAAAAAAAATTTTATTAAATAAATTTGACAGAAAAGCAAATGCTTTTGAAGAAAAATCAAGAGTAGCTGAAAAGTACTTAATTGTGAAAAACAAATCAAAGGCTAATATACAAAAAAATTATTTAAAAAATTTTATTGGGGCTCAACAATCAACAAAATAATAACAAGCGAGTAATAAAGTTCAAAAAAAAATTTGGTTTTGATTAAAATATTTTTTTTTTTAATTGAAATAACTTTTTCTTAATAAAATTATAAAACTAAAAATTAAAAACAAATAATTTGAATTAAAAATAAATTATTTCAATTAAAACCACACAGTTTCTTCTTTAAAAACTTTATTACTCACTTGTTAATATTTTAGATTGTTGAGCTCCATTAAAATTTTTAAACTAATTTCTTTAATAACTAATTCTTAGTTCTCGCCTATTAAATTTTTTTATGAAAATTAAAAAACATTGTTGAAAAAAAGTAATTTGTTAAAAACAATAAATTTTATTATTGTTTACAAAATGACGTACGATTTTTTGTTTAATACTTAAATATACTTACTTAAATAAACTAACAGCTGTGACAGAAATCTATGTTAAAGAACATTTAATTTTTAATTTAATTCCATTAAAAAATAATTTAAAATTAAAATATATTTTATATAAGGAAAAAAATTATATTTTTAATTACACATAAAAAAATATTATTTAAATTATAAAATCATATTTTTTCCTTAAATAAAATACATTATATTGAAACTATTTTTTAATGAAATTAAATTAAAAATTAAATATTAATAATTATATATATAAAATTATAATTATAAATAATTTATATTAATATATTAATATAGTTATAAATATAATAATTTTAATTAATTAAAATTACAATTTTAATTATATTTCTTTCTTTGACGCTGACGCTGAATTTGCTTTAGGATTTAATCAATCAAAAGTTATGGCAATTCATCAATTCATTGTTTTCGAAAAATTTTAAAAATGGAATGCGAAAAAATATTTAATGAAAAATTTCGTTAGACTCTAATATTTAAGAACAATTTTTTAAAAGAAAATTTGTTTATACTATATTAAATTTATATACTTTTTATCATATTATGGCTTATAACATTAGAGTTTTTATATTATATTATAATATTATTTCATTATTTTGCATATTTTATTCCAGCATATTTTTTTTAATTTTATTATATTTCTTAAAATTGAAAAAACTCGTTTCTTATAAAAATTTATTATTTTTAGCGCATTTTCACTTATTTTTTAAGTTGAAAACTAAATGATTTTCATACAATAATAGATTTTTAATAACTTCGCCAATTTTCATTGCTTTTCAATTTAAAACACTCAAAAACCCTAATACATTCACTTTTTAATATTTACAACATTTGCTGTTAATAGAATTATTTTCCAGAATTTTTCGTGTAAAGAAAATCTTTCTAAGTTCTCTTTAATGAAAAAAAATTAAAATATAATATTGAAAAAATATTAAAAAATATATGTATAAGTACATATAATCTATAAAATATAATATTAAAAAATTAATAATAATTTATATTTTTTTTGTTGGTTTTAATTAAAATAATTTAATTTTAAACTAAAGAAATTTTATGTTTTCAATTTTTATTTTTAAATCTTTATTTTCTTCTTTTACAAATTGGCAAAATTTTCACAAAAAATCGCAAGTTTGTTTAAGCTTTTTTATTATTCTAAACATTCAATTTGAATTTTTAATATTTTCATCATAAAAAAAATAATCCATATAATTTTTAGACACAATTTTAATTTCTTTAGCACTTCTCAAAACAGAAAAACTGCTCGCAAATAAAAATGTAGTCAAATTTCAAAAATATATTTTATCTTTAAAAAAGAGTACAACAACTGCTTTAAAATATTTCACAATATTATTTTTTAATTTTCAGTTCTAAAAATTTTAATTTTTTTTATTTTCATTTCTAAAAATTTTTATTTTTTTAATTCTCATTTCTAAAAGTTTTCAGTTTTCACCCCAACGCGTTTTATGCACTGTAAATTTCGCTTAAGTAATCCATAATATTTAAAGTTATACTCCAGCTAGAAGCTGCTCCAACTCACCTTTTTCACTTGCTAATTTGAATTTCCTCGTACTCAAGGCGCCTGTGTGCTTTTTCATAAAAATTAACACACAATTTAAATTAAAAAGTTTGCTAGTTTATGTTTTTAATATTTTCCAACGCAATTTATTATTGACACTTTTCAGGCAGATTACACTATTGTATATTTCACTTGGGTTAAAGCACCGCAAGGATTGTCTAAAAATACGATTTTTTCGTGCAAAAAGTTCCAAATAATTATTTTACGTTTGCTTATAAAATGACGTTGAACTTCTCACTCAGTTTTACAATTAATCCATTTCCAGTGGTTGCTGCTTTTAGGTTATAGTCCTTCGGCAGTTTCTGGTGAACACTGGTCAGCACTTATTTTACACAACACTTTTGAGATTTTCTTTGCAAAAATTTTTCGTTTTGCATAAAAATTATTTGCAATAATTTTTCAAAATTATTTAACTGCCCAAAAAGCATTTGCACTAACGCAGTCACTGTTTGCTTACTTTTGTAAAAGAAACAAATAAAAACGGTTTTGAAATTTGAAAAATTTCGCAAAACTCTCGTTTACTTGCTAGTTTCGTAGGTTAGTTTTTAATTAGCTGCTGTTTTTGAAATATTTTTTCGTTAAGCAGAAATCATATATATTTGTGTGTACTTTTAAATAAGCAAAAACTGAAAAAAATTGCTAGTTGGCTAGTTGCGACGACCAGCGCTGTGGGCTGTTGGATGTTGTTGACACCACCGCTTCATTTAATTCAAAGAGACTCGGAGTCTCCGCGTCTCTACGCTTATTTATATAGCCTCCGTAGCGCGGCGGCTTGTAGAAAAGCGACAGCCATATACTAATTCCACAAAAGCCAAACGTCGAACGCGCGCGTCGGATGAGACACAACAGCAGCGTTAGCGGCAGCGATAGCGACGGCTACGGCAAATAACACTGCACAGCACAGCGTAAGTAGCGAAGATGGACAACAGCGCCGAGAAGCGCACTGTTGAAACACGCACACACACTTCGCGCTGCTGATGATGATGAATTTGGTTGGTAAGCAATCAGCAAGAGCAGCTGATAGTCAGCAACAGCGACGTTCAAATGTGCGAGTCACGCGCGTGTTCGAACCGCTTCAAACAAGCATATAAGCAAGGGCGCGCAAATACAAGCAGTAAGCGAGCATCAGACCAAATGAGTAACAAATCAAACCGCATCGAACAAACAGCGGCGCGCGCGTTTGAACGCTTTGGCCGCGCAGTTAGAACGCTGAGATTGCTGACGCAACTGCGGCGGGTGCTGTCGGTAGCATGGCAGCAGTGTGTTGTGGCAGAGAATAGAGGAAGCACAAATGCAGTTGGGTGTTAGGTGATGAAGCTGTGCATTTATGTAGGTATATGTGTGTGAATGCGGGTGTGTGCGCTGCTGTGCACGCGCGATGGCGCATTGTACCTGCGTGGCGCTTTGGTAGTAACTGTTGTTACTGGCGCGCTTATTATAAGCGCGTTGTTAGAAATATAAAAATGATAATATAATATTTAAAAATTATAAAAATAATATTTAATTTAATTTACTTCAAAATATTGCTCGAACTAAAGTGCGCCACAACACAAAATAAAATGCAGAAGTCTTTAAGTATGTACAACAATCTCAGTTGCTCTTGGCTTTGACCATGTCCAAGAACCAATATGCGCGACGCTACTAACAGCAGCAGCAACATGCGCGCAACAGCATCACAGCGTTAGCAGCAGCAGCAAGCGTCAGCCTAGGCGAGAGAGCGAAAAAGCGCGTGAGCGCTGAAGCACGCCGAGCAAACGACAACCGGCACACTTCGGCTCAAACTCAAACCAACTGAACATCGTTCGTGTCGCAGCGGCGCTACAGCAGACGCAAAGCGCAAAGCGCTGCTATTCGGCAACCAGCCAGCGCCACCGCTGCGATTGTTGTTTGATGGTCATGAACAAGCCAAAACGAAATGAGCCGGCTTGGCGATGGTCGACAACTTTGGCGTGCACGAGTGAGCAACAGCAATACAAAGCAACAAGCAACTTTGGTGTTGCAACACTTCGTCTGCACAGCGCGCGCTCGGTCTGTTTGATAGCGCGCACAGTGGCGTGATATGTGTGTGTGTGTTGGCTGACCGATGGTGCTTGCTGTGCGGAGCGCAGCTTGGTTGTCTTCACATTGCTTTTGGTCTGCGCTTTGGCGCATTTTCAAGTTCGTGGTCACGGACGTCACGACAGCGACGATGGCACTGGCTTTGGCTCCGACTTTGGCATTGGCTTTGGCTCTGGCGTTGGCGTTGCTGTTGATGATAATGATGTTGCTGAATGGTAAGCGTTGTAAATTGTTGTTGTTGCGCTAGCTGGTGTTGGCGGTCGTGCAAGCAACAACAAAAAATTTGCAAAAACAACAACAACAACTATTAAAACGTACAAGTAACACAGCAAAGAACTAAAAGAAAATCGCCTGGCTTTTTACCTAAAACGGCAGACGCAAAAGAAGTTGCTTCACAACAACAATAAAAACAACAACGGAAAAGGCAATAACAAAAAGAAAAGCTGGAAAGAAGCATTGTACACGATGGCTAGCAGCATGTAAACGAAGCAAGAAGTAAGCAGTAAAGGCAGTAAGAAACGCGCTTAAACCGATGAGGACGCAGCAGCCCCCAAGCAAAGCGCTGATCATTTGGCACATGAGGCGGCTGCGCAAAGAGCGCCAAGTCAGAGCCACGAAAGAACAGTGAAGATCGTCACTCGACACTGACAAACCAAACGACGACCAACCGTCGACCGGCGGTACGAAGTCGTCGTAACGAGCACGATACGACGAAGAAAAGTAGACACTTGAAGAAGACATGGCTTAAATCTAAGCTGCTTCTTCCACAAACTTCGCAAGCATAAAACAATCAAGTAAGCCAAGAAAAAGTAAACGCACATGTGGTTATACAGCCAAATGTACAGGCGTACTTACAGCAATATAAAAGTATATGTAACTTTACATGTGTATGTGTGAACGACATATGTATGTGTGTGTGTGCGTTTGACATGTCTGTCTGTTTGGGCGCGCGATTTCTGCACAAATCTCGTGCAAAGCCAAGCAAGACCATCAGCGTCCATCCAAACAACAGCAGTTAGCTGCTGCTGGGAATACATATACACAGGTGTGCATATGTGTATGTCTGTCTGTCCTGACATGTAAGT